>CALNHX010003154.1:0-157149 GCA_940337035.1 Agriotes lineatus | reverse complement strand
CAGTTGAATATGACCATAAGTGGTAGATAAAGTATTCGTAGCATGCTTTATAAAGATATGCAAATATTCCAACCTTCTCTAAGGTCACTTTCAGTGAAAAATGGTGTATTTAATATTTTTGCGGTGCAAGGATGGTCAAGAAGTTTAGAAAAACTTAGCAAACTGACTAGCAAACGCATTAACTATGTCATCAGCATTTTCAAGCGACCGATTATCATAAGTCATGACATTATCCAACGCATTGGATTTTTTGACGGATTTTAAGAAAGGCCAGAATGATCTGGGGTCTTCCTGTAAATTATTTTCGACATTATTTACATAATCGCTAGAAGCAGCTAGAAGAATTTAAGTTTTATTTTGCTTCTTAAATTATTAAAGTTCGGCGAGTAATAGTATATTGTTTTATTAGAAGTCAATGCAAGTTGCAGAAAAAAATATGTCCTTGTCTTTTAAGCTGTTTTCCGTATTTATCCTTTCTTTTGAAAAGTTTTACATATTCAACGGTAAACCAAGCACAATAATCGTTTCTCTTAAATGGAGATATAAGCAGAAGATCTATCTAAAACAGCATAAAGTTTATTATAAAAAAATTTCAATATACCTTCAACATCAGCAGTGCCACCAAATTCTAGTCTATATTACCTATTTTATTATTCAATTGAAGGAAATCTACTTTTTTTTAATTTAAATTATATTGAACATTATCGGCAGATTCCGATTTAGTTTTATATATTCAATTTTGCATAATAAGGTAGGATGGTGTGGATCTTCATTGACAAGTGGTGAAATATACCTCCCTACCAGCACAGCCCGTCTAGTCACAACCAGATCAAGTATTCTGTTATTTACGTTTGGTATTCCATTAAACTGAACCAGATTATGGGCCGAAACAGGGGTTACTTTGAAAAATAATGTTGTAGCTTAGAAAATATACTTTCTTTTGTACATTGATTTTGAATTTATCTCAATTATAAATCTTTGTTTCACTACTAGCTTTAGATCGTACCATTATTTATATTGTTTTTAACCTGAGAAATTAATTTCCTTTGCCTAAGACAATATTACTTTTTTTATTTTCTACCAGTAAATAATAAAAACGGAATGACAGTTTGTAACGCTACTTATTTTCCTCGGATACTTAAAACCAAGTATTTCTATCGAAAGTTATTTATCAGCACAGCCTCGTAATTGTATGTAACTTCTTTCTACTTGTAGTTTTAGTTGACTTTGCACATAAAGAGTAGTCACTAAGAAACATAATTTACAAACGGCAACATGGACCACTTTTGTTATAATTGAGAATATGTAAGAGCGTATACCAAACGCCTATTTCACTTAGAAAAAGTTTCAACGCCACATGATACAAAATAATTCGTTTTCTATGTTTGAGATAGCTCATCTAATATTGTTTCCGTTTATCTATTGTAATAACAAAATAATATTTGCTTGGAATTCATTTATTTAATTTAAACCATTGCTGTAGATTATGTTTTCTGATATAGCCAACAAACATGTCTTGCAATAGTTCCCAATAAATTTGTCGAGCAACATTTCTAGTAAACAATCAATCATTCGACAATTTAAAGAAATATTAAATCAACACAAATATTAGTCATACATTTATTATATAGGTGAACTAAAACGTTCCAAAGCACACATACACACAATAATTTACTAAAGTTACTAACATTTAAAAAAATAAATTATTTAACTATTTGTGTGGAGCAGTATATCGTTGCTGGAAAATTGGAGGCGCAGGAGCCACAGGTAAGCCGTAATTGAGAGGCAATTTGGCTGGGACCTGTAACCGAATAGGTATAATAGGAGCTTCATACGAAGTTGCCGGTCGTGGGAGCCCATACTCCAGAGAAGGTTTGAAAACTGGGCGAGGAACACTGATCTGTGGCAATCCATACTCCAAAACGGATGTCGGGGGTGGAAGCACAAGTGGAACTCCATATTGCATAACAGGTACAGGGGGTGAAAGGACTAATGGAACTCCATACTGCACGGAGGGTGCTGGTGCTGGTAATCCATATTCCAAAACGGGCTTGGGTGGTGGCACAATTGGTCGGAATACAGGAGTACCATATGCTAGAGATGGTTTAGGTGGTGGTCCATATTCCAAAACAGGCCTGGGGGGAGGTGCAATTGGTCGGAATATAGGAGTGCCATATTCTGGAGATGGTTTAGGTGGTGGTCCATATTCTAAGACAGGCCTGGGTGGTGGTGCAATTGGTCTGAATATAGGAGTGCCATATTCTGGTGATGGTTTAGGTGGTGGTCCATATTCCAAAACAGGCCTGGGGGGAGGTGCAATTGGTCGGAATGCAGGAGGTCCATATTCTAGAGAAGGCTTTGGTGGTGGTGGAAGTGGTCTAAATACTGGGGCTCCATATTGTAGAGACGGCTTTGGTGGTGATGGAAGTGGCCTAAATGCTGGAGGTCCATATTGTAAAGAAGGTTTTGGTGGTGGTCCATATTCTAACACAGGCGTGGGTGGTGGTGGAAGTGGTCTAAATACTGGTGCTCCATATTGTAGAGACGGCTTTGGTGGTGGTGGAAGTGGCCTAAATGCTGGAGGTCCATATTGTAAAGAAGGTTTTGGTGGTGGTCCATATTCTAACACAGGCGTGGGTGGCGGCGCAATTGGTCGAAATACTGGAGTGCCATAGTGCGGGGATGGTACTTGGATAGCAGGGCTCACATTTGGATAACTAGGGGCTGAATGAAAAGCATTGGACGACGCCACCAAACCAGTAACAATTAACCAAGCGATCTGAAATAAAAAGAAAATTATAAATAAGAATTTTAGCAAAAAAACGTAATAATTTTCATTACTAAAGTAATTATAAATCAAATACATTTAAAAACATCCACAGTTTACAGTATTTGATAAACGGAAGTGGTATGAGATAAATTAATTTGTAAAATTAATTACTCAATATGATCTAAAGACACTCAAATTAATACTTACAAAGTTCATGTTGTGCTGCTTGTTCTGTGACCGAAAGCTTACTGATAATTTGCGTGCAAAATTTTGCATTTATATGTAAAGCTATGCTATAAGCAAAAGAAAGTTTTCATGATTGACAAAGAAAGAATTTTGATCGATTGTCGATAACCCAGAAGAAGAATTCCTTCAATGCCAGTGTGGTTTGTCTATAATCGCTAACAATATTCGGCTGCAACGTTAATTGCGGATTTCCCTTGTCCTTACAACGACTTTCTTGCGAGGTAATTAGCCTCACCGAATAGTTTTCAATTGTTAGCTAATTGTGCACGCAGTAAACAGACTCATGGCAAAATGTGTTCTTAATTATGCAATTTCAAATAAAATTACACATTTTAAACGAAATTTTTTAAGTGATCTACGAAAAACCACTATAGAAATATTTCTGATTAGCTCATTTTTCTATTATTAGTTTCAATGAATCATCTCTGGGATTAGTGTCTATTGTCATTAGCTGATTTATCATTCATTATTAGAATATGAAGTAAACTGCATCAAATATTTTTTAGTTTTGTGCATCACAGATCAATTGACAAATATTTGAATCAACCTAGAGATAAAACTCGACGAACTGTGTTTTATGCCCATTGGAAATGAACACCGCCATAATAAAACAATAATTCAATTACAGTCTCATTAAATTAACGGTAGCTCATCTGTATTAGATATCACTTTAATTACTGATTGCTCATGTGATGAAATATCAAGTACTAATGTCAGCCTCCTTTCAGCAAATTAATATCTGCTCAGTTTAACTAGTTGCTTCATTTAGCTTTGTTTATAGCTCCCACCATAGTTCTTAACGGTCCTTAAGCGTTTGTTTTACTAAAATTATTAATATTTCTTTTTCTACAAGTATCATTGCAATAGGTCCACCTACTATTTCAATACTATGTATTAGTGTATTATTTATTGGTGGTAGAGACTTATATTAGGTTTATAATCCATATGCCGATATGTGTCCTTTATTAGGCTTTGATTATAGTTGAAATAATTATTTTGACCTAAAAATTAACTAAAACATGAATATACAAATACCTTGTTATAAATATGCCATAACAACTAAAAAGTTATTATTTAATTTGCTAGATGCAAAATTGCATGTTCTCAAAGCTTCAAGAATAATTAGTATTATAAATTTATAATAAAACTTAATGTATGTATTATCCAATTCAACTGATGGGTTGATAAGAAGATACTTCTTATATCAACTGCTTATTTTATATAATTTGTATCAATTTAATGATTTCATATATTTTCAGAAAGATATAGACATAGAGGGTCCCAACCTTCTGGCAAATCTTTAGTATGCTTTTACTACTAAACATATATAAAAAATACGTTAGTGAACTTGTAGAGGGTATTTGCCTTTACATTTTAAAAATATTTTGATGGCCATAGTCAACTAGTGTGGGCCGGTAGATGCTAGACCTTGTATTTTTTTCAGGATATTATGGGTTATAACCTTACCTACACTTGTATACCTTACTTTCAACATTCACGAATAGTTTAGAAATTATTATTTCTTTTATGAAAAATGGCACTTGCAGTTCTATATTTAAAAATCATAACAGACTTGTTTTCAAGAATTCAGAAAAAAGCTGTATTCTATTACCCAAGGGTCTCTAATTTGAGCTCACACAAATGAAACACTTCCTATTTTTTCCATACCAAAAGTTTTCAAGATAATTTGCGATTTTGTTTTTCGAAATTACTTGTATTTGCGCTGGTAAGTCTTTAGTGGGCAATGGAAAACAAAGTTTGAGGAAACTGTAGGTAGGTTTATTTTCAAACTCTAGAAATAATTGGCTGTGACAGGTGATTTGCTTCTTTTTGCAAACAACATTACTTTTTGAATTAGGTTTATTTCTCAATCTTTGTAGTCATTTCTGTTAAAATTTTCAAAATCATTTTGCAATTGAAAATATTATTATAACGGTTTACACGTTGGTAGAAGCTCATAAAAATTGGACATAAATTGTGCATTAGCTACTAGAATTTATTATGGGCGACATGAGCGTTATTCGGACTTAGACACTCAAACACGAAGTAATTTTAGATATTAATTGAACGATTTGAGGGCACTAGAACTATTGTCAGTAAAGAAAATAAGCTCAACATTCTTCTCAATCTAGTTCGGCACCGATTTAAGTAGGAGTTAGGTGAATCGCATAATACGGACCACATACTCGTAGAATTCGATCAAGATTTACATGCCATAGATTTTGGTCTTGATTTAATCAAAACTTCTAACTCTAATTTCTCGATTACCAATTATCTCACACAAAATAATTTCGACAGTTTAATAACAAAAGTAGCTACTATTTTCTCAAGTTTTGTATTCTGTTTGGAAAAAATCGCAAATTTTGGTATAAAACATGCTCAACAAAAATTAAGACGGAATAAAGATGCAGCCAAACGGTGAAAACATATGGGGTATTGCATTTGAAGAAAATGAGTTACACTTCACAATTCTTAAAAATCGAAAAAATCTTATATTGACCTGTACCTATAATAAGCATTTGTTCTTTTAAAAAATGTCGAATACTTTTTCGATAACTGATCACATGAGTTTTGCTTCGTTTATTAAATATAATGCATGTTTGAACATATACTATAATTTTACGTGCTTATATAGGGTTTCACATTTTATTCTGGCATTTGATACATTTTCTTAAAATTTCAGACTACAACTTTTTTACTGTAATTGCAGCAATCGACAGCATTTTTGGGGGAAATTACGTCTTACATCTGAAAATAGTAAATATTCATTTTGTACGAATGTAGTTATCAAATAATGTTAAATGCTGCTACTAAAACCAGTTCAGGATCACTGAAATTGCAACAGCAAAGTCAAGAACGTATCAGATATATTCTTTAAATTTTATTCTTTTAAATTATGTATAAGGAATCGATTTCAGCAAAGATCCTTTAGTTGTAATACAATCGATGTCGCTATCGGCTTCCAGTTTCATTATTACTTGTCAAACACATGTTCATCGTTATCAGAATAAATCTGACTCAGCACTAATTATTGGAATGCATTAAATATTTGCTCGAAGCCAAATAATACAATTTTGGTACTTCCTTACTGCAATAATATTATTTCTAGAATTGTGCATTACAATAGTACTCGTCAGAAATATCAATTAGAAATAATATTTCATTACTCACAATCCTACTGCTATTTTTTAAAATGTGATTTTAGTAATTTATTCGATTTTGTGGTGCCCTAATACTGAAAATTATAAATAATATCTAGGACAATAGTAGTACTATAAAAATCTGGTGTGATACACGCACACAACTCCCCTTTACAGTGATCCTATAATTAGCCAATAATTTGATTTTAAATGTTTAAGCATTTGTCAAAAATTTTCAAAAACTACAAATTTTACAAAAACGGTAAAAAATAGAACGTTAGTTGAAGAGACAAATTTTATCTAAAATTTTAAGCTGAATTCAAAAATTTAATAATATACCGGCTGTTTAAAGTAGGAGTTAATAAAAAAAATTGGAAAAATGCAAAAGAAACCTATGGAAACCTGGAAAATCACTTATCTCACATCAATACACATTAAAAATGCAATAAAAATGTGAAGTATGAAAAAACTCGTTAGAGCCGTTTTTGAAAAAATCGAAAAAAACTGAAAAATTACAAGAGTAAACACCTGCTTCCGGTTATGCGATTTTCTTCAAAAGCTTGCTGTCGCATCTACATAGTACACAAAACGTGTTTAGATATTTTTATTACTAGCCGAAAAGTTATATGCTTGCATAATTTTAACGTTTCTGATGTGCTTTGGGGCGCTTTTTAGAAGAAATACTTTTTCAATTTTAATTAATATCTATTTAAATGGCTTCTAAACTTCCAAACTTTTCCCATATGATACCAACGTTTTGCCAGTCACTGTATAATATGAAACCCCTTGGTGCCATACGTTTGAGTACAAATAGGACCAGTTGCGAAACAACGAGTCCTATTACAGACACAATGGACACAGTGTTGAATCCAGGGGGGTGACCGGGGGTGAAATTACCCCTCGGGCAGAACGAAATTCGCCCCCGGAAACATTACCACTTCATATTCATGTTTTTTTAAATCTATAAAATAATGGGGGGATTGCGGTGGACTAGGTAAAAATACCCCCCAGACGTTTCATTTTCCCCCCCGGAGTAATCAGTCTGAATTCAACACTGAATGGACATGAGTCATGCCACCCCAAAAATAATCTACCTAACTTTTCACTACGAATAGTATTCGGAGGACTATTTAATGAACCAAACCCATTTTTTTCAAATTAAAAACATTTAGTTAAACATGTTAAACAATTTTGCGTAAACATCTTCAATAAATATTTTAATTTGTTCAAAAAAAAGACACTTGAGTACTAGTACAATATTCGTTGCAATTCGGTACTAGTACAATAGTCCTAAAATTTATTTTGGTAGACTATGAAATACAAATTTTCATTACTCCACTTTTGACAGATGACAGGTAAACTGAGTAGTCATTATACATAAATAAGTTGAAAGCATGAAGGTATAGATGTGGAATTTGTGAAGTTCATTGTAGTGTTTTATGTTAGTATTTTTTTTTCGAATAAACTATAAAATTCTGTGTGATTGATTATATTAAAATTAAATATTAAAACTGCATTAGATTTTCCAAACAATATTATTTATTTGAGACTTATTAATAAGATAATAGCAGTATGTCTAAACAATGCCAACTTCCATATTAGAGTGTTAAATTTATTAACGTTTGTTGCCATTTTCTTAAGTGTAACAATGCATAATTGTTGTATTGGCTTCATCACTTTCCTCGAAAACAGACACTGTGTTAAAAAATTGGAAAGTATTTTATGTGGTATATTCTGAGTGTTAAGCTTAGAGAACGAGTAAGTTAGCCAACTCTAGTGATATTACTTTAGCAAACAGTGAGAAGAAAACACACATAATTAGTCAAGCCCTTATACCAAATCTAAAATGTGTATGTCAATTCGTTCTGGACGTAGACTAAAGAGTCTGTAAAGGACTTTACTAAATATATTCAAAAATCGCAGGAACTAGGTGTAGTAATATCTTCACATTCATCATAATACTGAAACAATATAAGGAAACACTTGGCAATGCAAATTACATCAATTTTCAAATAGAAAAAAACATTACCGGCGTTGAGTCCCATTTTTGCCAAGGATAAAGCCTGAGCTATGTGCAAATTATTACTTTTACCTATTTCCCAGTTTTAGCAAAAACATTTTTTTAAGGAGCTCACGCTGTATAAAATTGATCGAACTTGTTTCGGTTTCATACCAGGTAGACATAATCTTCATGCAAATGTTGTCTTCCCCCAATAAATATATTTTGAGTTATACCATTCACAGACAGACAGAATTGTTTTACGTCATCTAGGGACCCTGAAACGAGAAGATCTGAAAAAATCTCGGAAAGTGATATTTTCGCAATTACAATACTTCCTTCGCCTTTTAGATGAGGGAAAAATCAAGTTGGCCCTATTTTGCAGGGTATACTGAACTATAACTAAAAACAATTGATCAAACGATTGTGCGAAACACAATTTATTAAAAACACAACTTATAAAAAACACAACTTATCGAAACGTCATTTAAGGGGGTGTACAGATTGATGGAAAATCAATTTAGCGAAGCCACAATTTATTGAAACAGCGTCTTAGATATAAAGTAGACTTATACATACAGTGTGTTCCAGATCGAGTGGGATTGCATGGGTAACTTTCTTATCATTGAAGATGGAGATTTAGTTAAATGGGAAATGTTTTACAGTTTCATATGCTGATTTAAAAACTGTTTGAAAAAGTTCAAAATGTCGAACCAGTCAAAAGTTATTTAAAAAAAACTAAAAACTGTTATTTTCTGTATGTCAAATATTTTTGTAAGTATAAGAGATACGAAAAAAAGTTTTATATAAAAGTTGCTGTTTTCGATAAGACCAATTCAAAATTGGTGTCAAACAAAAATTCAAGATAGCTGCTTTCGAGGTACTCGTATCAACTTCCTTAAGTTATATAGAAGCCATATTTTATTTTGAGGTTACTGAATAGAATGTTTTATTCTCTTTTCAACGATGTGAAATAATGTATAATTTAATAAAAAATACCAGTAAAATGAATTGTTTTTACATTTTAATCAAGTAGGCTTACATGGATCAAAACAAAATTAGGTGAAATTTATTTTAGAAAACCTTTATAGCGGGGCAGCTTTTTCCAGTTACTAGTTAGGTACTTACCTTTCAATTTTTGATAGGAACCAACTCCTCCGTTCGCCATCTTGGATTTTATAGAGGCCACTTTGAAATATAAGTATATTATCAATATCTCGGCTTCTAAATCACTTAGGATCACAAACTTGGTGTCTAAATATACATATTTGGGGTCAGAGAATACAGCTACACAATTTTTAAATGCTTCAGACTATATATTTATTCACTAACATACGTAGCAATTACAAACTATTCTCCAATTAACAGTTTTGAAAATTAACAAATTTATTATGTTATATATTACTAATGATATGCAAATATTTAAAAAAATTGATATTGGCAGTTCATGAGTTCTGTGAATGGATAATATGTTTAACTAACAATGACCAGCATTTTGATCATTTCATGTGATTATCAGGATTATGTTTTTTAAATAAACGTTGTTTGTTTTTGTTTGGATCCATGTAAGCCTGCCTACTTGATTAAAATGTCAAAACAATTAATTTTACTGGTATTTTTATTCAATCATGCGTTATCTTGCATCGTTGAAAATAAAATAAAGAATTCTATTGAGTAACCTAAAAATACAATATGGCGCCCATTTAACTTAAGGAAGTTTTTTCAAAAAAGAGAAAGAATTTATTATTAATGTTTTACAAGATAATGGCTATCCAGAGACTCTTGTTCGGAACATTTTCAATACACGAAGCAATGCCACACACATACAAAGGAATGACACTCAAAAATATAATACTCTTACTATACCATATATTCCAGGCATATCTGACAAAATTAGACGAATTGGAAATAGATTCAATGTTAGGACGGTATTCAAAACGTTGAATACTTTGCGGTCAGTTCTTACAAAAACTAAACCGTTCAACGAAGAACAACATTCAAGGAATTGTATATATAGGATTCCCTGTGAATGCGGGAAATATTATATCGGTGAAACATCCAGGCCTTTAGCAGTAAGAGTTAAAGAACATAAAAATATGTTGAAAACGTATCAATTCAATAAGTCTAAGCTGGCAGAACATGCTTGGGATGAAAACCATAAAATACAATGGGACAACACAAAGATCTTGTCTAAAGAATCAATGTCAACTAGACGAAAAATTAAGGAAACGGCATACATTTTACTTAACGAAGAAAAATGCGTGTCGTCTTTCTCAATATTTTTAGACAATAGTTGGCTATCGATTCTTAAAGATGAGATCAAGTAGGTACAGATATCAACAAACGTCAATGTCAGAAAATTCATTGGAGGTTGGTCGTTTTCCTTCCAGTGAAAAAAAGATAAGTTCTTGTTAGTTTTAATTGTTATTCGTTGATAACGAGGGCAGATTGTCCCTCGAAACGTTCGTTGTTAATATTTTCGTTATTTAATATTTTAATTTGCAGAGTGGCGAAATACCCATATAAGAATATGAATAATAATTCTATTCAAAAAAGGAGACAGAATGCTTTTAAAGAACTACCGACCCATAAGTCTATTATCCCAAGTCTATAAACTGTTTACGCGTATAATAACAAACCGAATAGAGAGAAAATTAGACTGCTACCAACCCGTCGAGCAGGCGGCATTTCGTAAAGGCTATAGTACAAGTGATCACCTACTAACGTTGAAAATACTAATGGAAAAATCAACTGAATACAATTTCCCAGTACATATGGCTTTCGTAGATTACGAGAAAGCTTTTGACTCCGTGGAACACTGGGCAATAATGGACGAACTGGATAAAGCACGCATAGACTACCGCTACAAAAACATTCTAAAATACATATATCAACAAGCGACGGCTACAATTAGACTCCATGAAGACTCAAACAAAGTATCTATTAACAGAGGAATAAGACAGGGAGACACAATATCTCCAAAACTGTTCACCCTGGCCTTAGAAGGTGTTTTTAAAAAACTAGATTGGTCAAATGTAGGAGTTAACATTAATGGTGAACGGCTCTCCCATTTAAGATATGCCGACGATGTGATCCTAATCGCCGAAAAAGAAGAAAACCTCACACAAATGTTACTGGAACTAGAAAGTGAATCGAGAAAGATCGGACTGAACATGAATCTAGAAAAAACGAAAATACTGAGCTCTCAACAGATACAGGTTACAATTAAAGGAAAACAGATTGAAAATGTTCAACAATATGTATACTTAGGACAAAAGATAGTAATTGGTAAACAAAACAAGGATATAGAGATTGAGCGAAGAAGGCGACTAGGGTGGGCTGCGTTCGGAAAACTTTCACACATACTGAAAAACAAAAAGATACCACAACACCTAAGAACCAGAATATTCAACCAATGTGTGCTTCCTGTCATTACGTATGGAGCACAAACGTGGACCCTCACACAACAATTAACAAATAAACTTAAAACAACGCAGAGGGCAATGGAAAGGTCAATGTTGGGTATCTCACTAAGGGACAGACACCGAAATGAATGGATTAGGCATAAAACTAAAGTCACTGACATTATTGAAAGAGTCACTAGTTTGAAATGGGACTACGCTGGACATGTTGCCAGAATCCAAGACAACCGGTGGAACAGTAAAATCATCAGATGGAGACCGTGGGAGGGAAGAAGAAGAAGAGGGAGACCGGTTATGCGATGGTATGATGATATTAAAAAGGTGGCAGGACTAAGGTGGATAGACGAAGCACAGAACAGAGAGCGATGGAGGAGAAGAAGGGAGGCCTATGCCCAATACTGGGCGCAACAAGGCTATTAAAAAAAAAATCAGGTATCTGTCAACGTGTGTTAAAATTATCTACAGAAAAATGAATTATTTCAATGAAAAACGAATAAATGCACTAATGTTAATTGCCTATGTTCGACTTTGAGAATGGATACCCGGTATGATAGGAGCTAAATAGGTTTTTAGACAAGCACAAATTATTGACGTAAAAAGTTTTTTTGAAAAATCAAAAATAATTTTTTTTCCATAATATGCCGACTTTTTGGCGGACACTGTTAGAAAGTGTTTGTTCCATTATTCATAGTCCTATTATCTTAAAATTTCTTATAACAATTACTAAAGATGCAGCTATTCACTTCGGACGTGGAAGTTCAGACTGCCATTAAAAAATAGTTTCGTCAACAGCAGCAAGAAATTTACCAGCAGGGAATCTGTAGATTAATGCAACACCGGGACTCATACCTTAATATTAAGAGATTTTTTTTAGTTGAGTTACTAACTATTATGCTACAGCCTCCAAACGTGTTGCTATTGAACAATCCTCGTATAAAGATTTTACAAAGCTCCTGCTTGATAAAGTTGGTTCTTCTAGCAGATTGGTAGATCCAAAAGAAATTAGTGCTTTTATTGTCAAAATCTGTATGTAAATGTTATTACGTATTTTAAATTTAAGGTCAATTTAAATTTGATTCGATTAATATCGGCATGTCTATCGACAGTTATTAAAAATAAATAAGCAGTATTTCCTTAACTTTAAGCGACTAATTTATATTATCATTATCTTACTTGAATTGGAATTTGATACTTACTCTAAGAATAAAAAAAATGCAATATTAGACATAACTACAGTGAAGTGGTGATAGCTTGACGACTGGCAGTCTGGAGAGTGCATTACGTATACGCCTTCGGTGAATCTCAGGCCTATAATGTAGACTACTTAAAAGTAGATATATGTTTGAGCAGGACCGCGACAGCATCAATGGCCGCCTGTGTGCAGTTGCGGCCCCAAAATTTACATTTTTGTTGTAAAATATAAATTTTATGTAGTACATACCTAGTTTAACTGTAACAAATCAAATTAATTTAAGTGAAAAACAGAAATTTTAAAAAAGTTTTATTAACAATAAAATTTACAAAAAAAATAGTGGAATAAAATTAATAAAAAAATATACGGTACTCCCCACCCAAGAAAAGCCCCCTTCCGTGCTTTCCAAGAATACTTCGATACTCAGCATCACTTCGTTTCGCTAATACAATGAAATGCTATGAACCAGTTATTTATAAAAAGAAACAAAAAAAACTTTTTTTTGCCGACGACCATAGCTCAAAAGTTGATGTTGCCTTCATTTTCGGAGGACCTATCGTATGAAAACGATCCAAGACTTCAGGAAGGTTCCTGGCGACCGGAATCGTGTACACATACGAACATACATCCCCGCACAGCACGTTTAGGGACCCCCCAATACGGGGGATTGATCTAGTGGGCTGGGATCTTCACCAAAAGATCCGCATCGCCGAGACGGAGATTTGATATAGTGGGTTCATTAGTCGGTTGGCTCGAATTTTAGAGATATTTGACTCAGAGTGGTTTTCGATATGAGGGAATTTCAATACTTCGTACACTTCGTTTCGAAGTAAAACAACAAATTTTAGAAAATTATAAAAAAGCAACTTTCCTAGCTTTTTTCTCCGCAAATTCATTAATTACTAATTCTAAATCGATGGAATCCATCGTGTCGCTTTCTATTGCTATTATAGACAGATTATTTAATCTGTTTTGTGACATTGTAGATCGCATATAATTTTTAATAATTTTTAGTTTGGAGAAAGATCTCTCACCAGACGCAATTGAAACTGGTAACGTGAGTAATATTCTAAGAGCTATTGACATATTTGGAAATGATGCTATGAGCTGATTTTCAAAAATATATTCAAGAATGGACTGGGGCTCTAACTGATGCTTTTCAGCTGAAGTAGGTTTAAGATGTAATTTTAAAGATTTTATCTCTTCAATTAATTCTATTCCATCTACATCTGATTCCTTTCTAGAATCATCAGTTGGATGAAGATGTAAATCTTTATAACATTATAATAGCTCGTTTTCCGTTAAATCAAACATATTATAGAGAAATCCAAACATAGTATCATATCTTGTTATTCCCTCAAATCTGTCTCTTAAAGACGATAAAGTTTGATCTAATATATTAAAATAAACGTTAACTTTATAATAATTTTTTGGATCAATAATTGGTTCATCACTGTGTTCATAATCAAATTGTCTGGGCTTTCTTCGTGGTCTAACAGACTGAACAGCAGGAAAATTAGGTTCAATACTGAGTTCATCCGCAAGTTAGTGTATTAGCGTCAGTAAGAACATTATTGAATTCTTCATCTGATTGAAGAGCTAAGAAAAAATCTAACAAATTTTTAAAATGCTCTAAGCAAGTTTTTATATTTATAGTAGGATTTTGCATCATCGTGCTCAAAACATTAATTTTGATTAAAATATTGTACCAAATAATTGTTGAGCACAAAAATTTATAACTCTGACTTTTTAATGCCAAAGATTTGGCTTGATGTGAAGCACTGTGGTCTTGTACGGATAAACGATCTTCAATTACTTCTACCAATGCATCATATATTTGCCCAATTTGGTAACGCAGGGGCTTCACAGCGTCTATTCTACTAGACCACCGTGTATCACTAAGGGCCGGTTGCAGAAAGCAATGTTAAGTCTGGTGTTAGCTAACGCGACGTCAAAGTGAACAAAAACGAATCAAATCTCAAATGCTTATGGTAACTAATACATTAGTAAACAAAATTTGATGCGATTTTGTTCACTTTGACGCGATGTTAGCTAACACCAGACTTAACATTGCTTTCTGCAACCGGCCCTAAGTGGTTTTAAATTTAAATTTGTTGTGTGTTTTTAAAGAATTGACCATCTTTTTACCGACTCAGAAAAAAAAATAATTCTTGAACTATATCAAAATAACCAGAAGTCTCAAAAGAAACTTTAGCAGCATCGTTCACTACTAAATTTAATGTATGGGATGTGCACGGCACAAAAAATGCTCGCGGATTTATTTCTAAAATTTTGTTTTGCAAACCTTTATGTTTGCCGAGCATATTTGCCCCATTATCGTACCCATGGCCACGCATGTCGTAAATATTTAAATTCAACTTTGAAAGTAAATTCATTAAAAATTCACTTAAACCCACTCCAGTTGAATCATTAATAGGACAAAATTCTATAAAATGCTCGCGTATTTCAATTTTTTTGAGGACTCATTCAACATTGTAAATCTAAAAATTATAGTCATTTGTTCGATATGACTAATATCCGGTGTACAGTCAAGAATGATAGAATAGTATTTACATTTTCTAATTAAATGCAAAATATTATTTCTAGTTTTGTTACCAATGACATCTATTATTTCATTCTGAATTTTGTCCCCTAAATAATTTACCATTCGTGTTTCATCTTTTTGGAACTTTTGAGTCCGAAGCACATGTTCTAACATAAAAGAATAAAATTTTGAGATCATCTCAACAGCTTTTAAAAAATTGCCGTTATTGCTTTAAAATAATTTATTAGATTGCCCGCGTAAAGCAAGACACTGTCGTGGCAAATATTGTATTATTAAAATTATTCTCTTAATCACAGCATGCTTTGCTTCTGCATTCAACAAACGTAGTTGCGTCTGGTTTACAGTTTGTTCTTTTGATAACAATTTTATAAGTTCTAACTGATTTTTAACATTTGCATTGTGAGTATCACTTTTTTCGTGCCTTGAAATCAATAGTGACAAATGCTGCCAGTCAGAAACACCTTCCTTTTGCGAAAAATTGTTTTTAATTTTGCCAAATATTGTACAACAAAAGCAATAAACTGCATTATTTTTTATTGAATAAACTAACCACGGTCTATTAATTTCTTCTCCATTTGGAAGAGAACGGTAGAAATGCTTTTTCGAAAACCTTCGACCATTTTCATTAGTTGGGAAATTAAATTGCGTTACCTGAATAGGCCCTCTTTCTACTAAAATTTTTGTTAATGTTGTTGATATTATCTCAGGCCACTCTCCAGGATCATCTGAGGTTGCTGTGTCCTGCTGCGACTGCTGTGAATCTGATGAGCAGCCAAATTTCTTTAGTTCAGAAAGCCTTGATGAGGATGACGTGCTGGCTTCTTCAGCGTCACCAGCTTCTCTTCTCTCTGGTTTTGGAGACTCCGAGTCAGATGAAGTCACCTTCTCTTCCCCAGATTCAGAATCTTCCCTCATAATTTCCATTTCGACTTCTTGGACGCACGGCTCATTAAGTGGCCCGGAAAGAGAACTAGAGCTTGATTCTAATGCTTCCGCTGACACATTTTCTGGCTTCAAATATTTTTCTGAAGTATTGGCCAGTTTTTTCTTTTCTTCTTTTTTTTGTAGACTTTGTTTTCGATACTGAAAACCCGACAGCCTTTTCGTTTTTCTGTTCTAGAAAAATTATAACAATTTTATTACTTAATACAATTTAAGAATATGTAGGTAACTATCTGTGTATTGATTGATATATGATTGATATGTATGTAGGTACTTACCATATTTATAACTTTTCTTCAAGTTTCTTCAAAACACAATCACTAACAAAATTAATTTTCTCTACTCGATCTTCTCTGCAGCCAATTCAAAAATTAAATGACCAAATAATCATCATTGCACTCATATTACCACAGCATTAATGTAAGCATCATATAATATTATATTTTTTAAAATCAGCTTTAAACAATAATTAGGTACTTACCGACAAAAGATATCGCCGACACCCCGATCAAAAATAATATAAATACCTACTTCATAAATACGATATGTTTCACAGTCCATAAAAGCCGCCAACCGCCAGTTTTCTGAAAAGTCACGTTTTGTTGCTTCTGATAAATATCCGGCTTTTTTGTAATCATTGCATAAAGATGCATGGAAAGCGTTCCTTCAAGTTGGCTTCGAGTTCGCGCTTGGCTTTCGAAGCGCAAAGAGCAATAACGCCAGCGTGTGCCGGCAGTGATACGAGTTCTATCGCTATCATTGACCGCAAGGTCTTTGACGCAGCAGGGAAGTTATCATTTATTCATTTACTTATTTATTATTTTCATTCCTCCATACATAATTTAAATTCGAACCATAAACTAAACTAAACATTAGATATCAAATAATGAAGTATGGCGTTTTCCCAGCCTAACTTTTATTCTTATCCAAACCAAGCTGAATTACAACAGCAATACCAAATCTATAATGCATCCCAACAACAATCTTATCCTATGTTATCGCAACCTATCCAATTCCCATTAAACTCACACCAGGTACAGATGACTAACATGCCCCTGATAAATCAACAACAACCTCCCACGGGCATCCTAAGCTGCAATGAGACAGGAAACGAATGGCATACAGTCAGTTACGGTAAGAGAAACAGTAACACTGAACAAATACCAAGAAAGCAGGCAAGAAAAGAAGAATATTGGTTAGATGACCCAGTACAAACCACCAATAGGTACGACCCACTAGATATCGAAATTGATAACCCGGCAAGTACATCGCAAGAAGTTGCTACTCCGAAAGATCCTAAACCACCACCTATATATGTATCTGGTGTTAAAACAATTAATCCCCTAACAACGCTACTAAACAAAATTGCCAAGGACAACTACACATTGAAAGCTCTTGGGAACGATCAAATGAAGATCCAAAGTAAAACCAGTGAAATCTATACAACTATAATTAAAAACCTCATCGATAAGAACACAACATTCCACACGTACAAACCTAAGCAAGAGAGAGCTTTCAGAGTCGTAATGAAAAACATTCACTATTCAACAGACACAGCAGAAATTAAAAAAAATCTAGAGGCACTTGGACATGAAGTAGTCAACATCTGGAACATAAAACAATGGTCAACCAAAACACCCCTTTCTATGTTCATAATAGAAGTTAAACAGAAAGATAACAACAAAGAACTCTACAAAATTAACCTATTTATGAACACAAGCATAATAATTGAGCCCCCCCATGCTAAAAGAACTATTCCGCAATGTGCCAAATGTCAAAAATACGGACACACCAGAAATTACTGCCAACAAACTGCCAGATGTGTTAAATGCACAGGACTACACTCCACCACAGAATGCCCAAGGAAAGCTAAAGACGATCAGGTTAAATGTGTAAATTGCAACGGAAACCACCCAGCCAACTATAGAGGGTGTATAATATACAGACAACTCCAAGAAAAACTCTTCCCACGACTAAGACGAGAAGTCTCTACGCCTAACCGATCTCCAGCTCAAGCACATCGAATCCCAGGGCTTACGTACGCTGCACTAACAAAACAAAGTATACAACCTCCACAATCTACACAGAACTTGGTTACTAATGCAACTCCCCAACCACAAGTCACACTCCAAAACCAACAATCAAACGACATGGAGGAACTAAAAGATATGATGAAGAACTTAATCACACAAATGGGGACTATTATGAACCTATTAACCACGTTAATCAGCAAAATGTCATAATGGCGCAATTGTTAAAAATAGCTGTTTGGAACGCCAATGGGCTAAGCCAACACGCACAGGAGGTCAAACTATTTCTAGAAAATCATCAAATAGACGTACTCCTCATATCTGAGACCCACTTCACCAGCAAAAGTTACATCAAATTACCAAACTACACTATATATAACACTAACCACCCGGATGGAACTGCCCATGGCGGAACAGCAGTTATAATAAAATCTAACATAAAGCATCATGAATTAGACAAATATGAAAAAAGCCATCTACAAGCCACCACTATCCTGGTTGAAGACAAAACAGCTACTCTAAAAATCTCTGCCGTATATAGACCCCCCAAACATTCAACAAAAAAAGAAGACTATGCTCACTTCTTCCAAAGCCTAGGAAATAGATTCTTTGCTGCCGGTGACTATAACGCAAAACATCAAGACTGGGGTTCTCGTGTTACAAGAACTGACGGACGCGAATTACTAGCAGCTATAAATGCAAATAACCTGCATTACTTATCCTCCGGTGAACCCACCTACTGGCCCACAGATCGCCGGAAAATCCCTGACTTAATTGACTTTTGCATCATTAAAGGGTTAAACATGGGACAATTCAAAATTAAATCATGCTTAGAATTAGCCGCAGACCACTCCTCCCTTATAATTACATTCCATTCAGAAGTAACGTACACTCCAACACGACCCATTCTCCATAACAATAAGACGAATTGGGAATATTTCCGAAGTAGATTGACTAATTTGATAAATCTAAAAATGCCATTAAAAACCAAAGGCGACATCGAAGAAGCTACACTAGCGTTAACCAATGTAATTCAGCAAGTGGCCTGGGAAGCCACTCCCATAACAAAGGAAAAACCCAACACTAACAGTTGCCCATTAATAATAAAAAACAAAATAATTGAAAAAAGACGCATCAGAAAACGCTGGCAAATCACTCGGTCGGAATCAGACAAACGAGCACTGAACCGCTCCACGAAGCAACTAACGAAGCTCCTACTTCAACATAAAAATCAAGGCATACAACACCATCTAGCCAATCTTTCAGCTACAGAAACCACTGACTACTCCCTATGGAAAACTGTTAAAAAAATTAAAAGACCCATAACACACAAACCACCAATCTCCAAACCAGATGGTCAATGGGCCCGTAGTAGCAAAGAGAAATCAGAAACGTTTGCTAATCATCTGGCTAATGTACTCAAACCCGCTCCTAGTCAGTGCCCTCAAGAAGATGCTAAAATAATAGACTTCTTAGAATCTCCCTATCAAATGAGCCTACCGATCAAACCATTCAAGCAATCGGAAGTTCAAGAAGTCATCAACAAAGGAATTAACCCCAAAAAGGCCCCTGGCTTTGATCTCATCACCGGGAAAATCCTCCAACAGCTACCTGAACCTGCAACCAGAGCCATCACGCAAATATTCAACGCTATCCTTGCAACCAGATACTTTCCTACTACCTGGAAAGTAGCTCAGATAACAATGGTGCAAAAGCCGGGAAAGACACCTACTGATCCAGCTTCCTACAGGCCTATTAGTCTCCTGCCAGTTCTCTCTAAGATCTTCGAAAAGCTACTACAAAAACGACTCCAGCCTATCCTCGAAGAACAACGACTAATTCCCGAACACCAGTTTGGATTTCGTCGATTACACGCAACAGTCGAACAAATCCATCGCTTAGTAGATCAAATCCATAGCGACCTTGACAACCGCAGATACTGCTCCGCTGCGTTCCTGGATATCTCGCAAGCTTTTGATAAGGTTTGGCACTTGGGTCTATTCTACAAACTAAAAAAGCAACTGCCTTACCAAATGTATGAAATACTAAGATCCTACCTATCGGATAGACACTTCTTCGTGAACTACCAAGGTGAAAGCACAAAACTAAAACCAGTGTTATCTGGAGTACCACAAGGCAGCGTATTAGGACCCGTCCTGTACCTACTATTCACAGCTGATCTCCCTACCACAAAACTAACCCTAACCGCCACTTTTGCCGACGATACGGCTATCCTGGCCTCACATTTTAATCCTACATCTGCATCTCGCAATCTCCAAGGCTCTCTCAATAAAATCCAACAATGGCTTAATGTGTGGAGGATCAAGGTGAATGAAAGTAAATCCCAACATGTTACCTTTACCATGAACCGTGACAACTGTCCGACGGTTACACTCAATGGACAACAACTCAAACACTCAGACACCGCAAAATATTTGGGACTACACTTGGACCGACGGCTAACCTGGAGAACCCACATCTTCAATAAACGTAAACAACTCGGACTTCAATATAGAAAGTTATATTGGATGATCGGAAGAAAGTCTAAATTATCGCTAGAAAACAAACTGCTGCTCTACAAGGTGACATTAAAACCTATCTGGACGTATGGCATCTCCCTATGGGGAACTGCAAGCATGTCCAACCTGGCCATCATCGAGAGATTCCAAAGTAAAGTTCTACGTGCCGTGGTTAGTGCTCCGTGGTATGTACCAAACAAAGTGATTTTAAGTGATTTAAGTATACCTACCGTGAAAGAAGAAATACAAAGCTCTGCCAAAAACTATAAAGACCGACTATCGGCACATCCTAACCATTTAGTGAATACTCTAATGGACGATAATCACATACCAAAACGATTGAAACGATTTAAACCGAACGAACTACTAACGCGTTTTTTAGTGTAATCTTGTGTATAACAAAAGTAACTCTAATATTATTATCCAAGAATATATTCCCTTTCCCTCAAATTCTTGCCCAAACACTCACTTGTAACATAAGCTAGTGAAATTGTAATAGAGAGGTTTATTGGAACCCTACTCTACAAATCCAAGAGCATCTGGCAGCTCCAACTGTCACCTGCACTTATCTGTTATATATATCACACAAAATACTTATTGTCCTCTGTAAAAAAAGGACAGATTGTATAACAAAGGAGATAAATAAAAAAAAAAAAAAAAAAAAAAAAAAAAGTTGGCTTCGTTTAACAATTAGCCGCCACGGAATAAAAACTAACTTCGAGAATTTACATAAACAATAATCCATGTAACCATATTATCAGGTGTTCATTTACACAATAAACGTTTTTTATACCTATATAGGTACATATTTTTGAACTTCTAAAATTTGTAAAGTAAAAAAAATTTTAAATTTTTTATTATTTTTTTTGTAATTTGTATATAATTTTTAAACCTTTTTGGCCGCCCCTGAATTTGGCCGCCCGTGTGCGGTGCACACATTGCCCACTGGCTTGGCGCGGCCCTGTGTTTGAGATAGTCTAAGACACTTGTTCATAGAGTAAACATGGTTTGGGTTGGTATAAAATGCAATGTACAACTATTGACTGATTAGACACACACTATAAAAATATTTTTCTGAAACTTTCGCTTTGTTAATATTTCTTAGATAGTCATTTTAGTTTGACTCAGCTTCTCGAGCAGTATGTCATTGGACAACTATTTAAAACATAGTTAGCTAATCGCTAACCGCATCAAGAACAATATAAAATCATACTAAAGCTTGAAGAGCAAGTTTATAATTGCATATTTAGCAGACGCTTAATAATCTGCGTTCATAAACAGAGATGATAGTTAAATCCACAGGAATTAAAATATGTTTAAAAAAGTTGTGAAAACACAACCAAAAATTAAAGAAATAATTTTAAAAATACTTTTAAACACGACAGCAACTTTGCTGTCAGTCCTAACTCTCGAATAAGTATGAAAGGAAGTTGATGACTTTTTATACTTGTACCTATGTAATTCCAACAAAATAATATATATTATGTTTAATAACATCACTTATGAACATTTTGCCTCCAATTTCATTAGTTTATTATTGGTCATTTAATGTATAATCTGCCGCCCTCTAAATGCATATTTTAAAAAAGGTGGTAACTTAAACTAACTATAGCTGGTTTAAAAAGAAAGATTGGAGTGTTCTCGTCTGTTGAAGCCTTTACTGCATAGTATAAATTAGAGCTAAAATCGTGTTCAATGAACGGTTACTTGCTCTGGTAAACATATTCCTCGCACAACCGAAAGGTTGAGTTGTTTCTTTCAGTTTTGAAGATTGAACTTACACTGCATATAAAGCTCTGTAGTGGAGAAAAGTGCAATGACGTTCCGCCTTTGTTACACAATCTTGAGGGGGAACTACAGTCGGGGCTCATTTTCCGTGGTATCGACTTTAGTTGTTGTAATACTAGTTAGCAGAAGTCTTAAGTTACCACTGTAGCCAGTAATAACACGTTAGCTAAACTGATAGGCCATAGTATAGCAACAGCATATCAGCAATAAAGACTTAATAAAGTTTCTAAAAGATACTGGTAGCAACATTACTCTGTCCTTGTATCTGATTAATTAGCAATATTTGTATTAATCTCTATACAGGGTGTTATGGAAATGAGTGCAAATATTTTAACCAGTAATAGAACTCGCTAAACTCATCTTTAAGTTATATTTACTTATCAAGCGGCTCGTCAAATCTAGGGGAGATAAATGATTGAAAAAAATATGCCATTAAATGAAAAACGATAAATAGAAGAGTTGTTCATTTCAGTGAACTCTATCACTGGTTAAAATTATTGCATAAATTTCCATAACACCCAATATTATGATCTCTACCAAGTCCAGTTTGCACAATTACTTGTGAACACTCTGTACAGTTTATTTATGTACATATTAGCATGGAAATTTCATAAACGGTAAGAAAAGGTAACATAATCTGTAACACTCTAACTGGTACTATCATCCACATCCAAATTGATTCACTAAAGAATAAAAAGGATACATTCAATTTTAGGTTGTGTGCATTGGTTATTATATAGGGCGGCACTTTTTCGCATATGTCAATTCTAAATTCAAATCTTTGATGGATTTTTCAAGATTAATAATCTATGTTAACTCAGTTTTTTTGAATGGGGGTCAAAGGTCGTAGTGTCGTAATTAGATAGAGTTATTTTTATTATTTGGGAAGTTTATAAATTTTTAGATAAATGTTCGGTAGACGGTAAACTAAATTAAATTACAATACATTTGCTTCGTATTCTGGATACACACAGTTTTAAAGCCACTTATTTAATGCAATTTGCATAATCGTGCTTAACTTGTAATTTTATTATTGTTTATGGTTGAAGTAATCATATCTCGCAACTACCCTATAGAACTCAAACAACAACATTAAAACTGGCCAGCTAGAACGTCTTATACTTTGAATCAGTAATGTCGTGGTAGATAAGATTGATATCTATAAGGATAAATTTAGAAGCAATTCTAAGTGCATATATAACGTATATAATTATAGCTTTGACAACTTTACTACTCAAAATTAATAGAAGCCGTGGAATAGTATATACGTTTACATAAACAGAGTTCGTATAAAGTATGTCATCCAGAAGATATAAAATCGGAAAATTTTAACGCTGTTTAAAGTTTTGAAGAAAACACCTTATACTTTAAATTATTGTAGATACTAAACATAAACATCTACAATTTTTTTTACATAGGATACACTGAATAATTTCAAAAGAAACGTTTAGCATTGTCAAGCTTTTTCCTGAACTGTAAATTGTTGATTTATTTCACTATTATTTTTTCATTAACTTTAATTTTCCATACCTAGTATTCTGTAATAATTTGACCACCTTGTATATGTAACTATAGGGAATTCAGTAAACACGAAAACATTTTGTTTTAAGTTAGGATGTGCATTGCGCCGACAAAACAGCCTCTCCCAAAATAGCTCTTTCAAAACAGCCCCGTTAGAATAGCCCGGACAAAATAGCTTTGTGCTGTCCAACTTAATCGCAGATTAGAAATGGTAGTACAAGATTATCATAATTTAAATTTTATTATCTCCGTAGTGTCTCATATAATTTAGAAATTTAGAATGTTAAAATTAAAAAAAAATTTTTTTTGTAGTAGTATTACTCTTAATATACTGATATTTTTATGTTTTCTATAACATGGGTGTTTTATATGATTGCATCTGTAAACAATATGTATTACTATAATAAAATAGTAAATAGTGCCTATTTCTTCTTTATAATTTTTGTAAAAGCTGAAAATCTGCTTCTTTCATTTTCCAGTTACGGAAAGCGGAAAATTTTAATCAATAGTATCTACAGATGCAGTATTGTTTTATAAAAGCGTAAGTATTCTTTCGTTTTAAAATAATAAGGGAAGTAACTAACTGAATATTAACAATTTATCATTGCAATCCTCACCCTGCGTCGCCCAAGTCACCAGCCGGTATTTGTTATATACAATGTGTATATAAATAAACAAAGTAACTTTGGTCATGTCTTGTGTTTCCAAATATTAGTTTGATTTTTGCTAGGGTCGGGGCTATTATGACGGGGCTGTTTTGACGGGGCTGTTTTGACGGGGCTATTTTCTGTATTTTGTTTTGCAAAGGTTTCCACACCTGTATACAGAAAGATTTGAATTTAAAAATGACAATTAATATTTCTCATTGTCAGTGTCAAAGTAGATATTTTCCTCTACTTAATGTAATAAAGATACCACTACGTCAACAGTATCCAACACAGTATTTGTATAATATCCTTAAAAGTAGTTAATTACAACATTTATGACAAATGGAAAGTAAATGTCACACCTTTAACCTATTTGTTTTACTAACTTTTTATAAGTACATTTCCAGACAAAGATAAATTCTGGTTGTACACTCATGAAATTTTGGATATCAAAGGCCACTTTGTTTTTTTATGTTTACTGAACAGACTATATGTTAGTTATCGTTAGTTATTGTTCCACAGGGTTTAGTTAAAATAGCATTTAAATCTGATGGTAGATGGTACTTAATAGAAGTGCTTCTTGATTTAGCTTATCTTATCTATTCTAGTAACTCGTTCAATGGCTCCAAAGATTCCAAATATACATTTTGAATACAGCTTGATCGGACTGATTGCTGAATCTAGCCACGGTAATGATTTCAGGCAGGCTTAATAAATAAATGTAAAAATATATTATCAGGATTTGTCAAATATAACTCGATGGAATTATTTACTTTGTTTTCAAAAATATTCTGAATAATGTTAGCAATCATAGAAGCTTGTTATTACTCGCAACATCTAAGAACTTTACTAAGAACTTTTCTCGCAGCTGGACGTAATGATACTAAATAATTTTAAAAATCAAAGAAAACTAGGAGTAAAAATATCTTTACGTTTCTAATAAAACTGAAACAATAAAAGGAAACACTTGGTAATGCAAAATACAAAATGTTTAGCTTGAAAAAACATTGCCGGCTGCGGAATTCGAACGGCAGGTGCAAGCACACCGTCCGTTTCCTGTATGCGTCCACGCGTGCCTTAAATAGAACGCACTTTTAGTTATGGTTTTTTAAATTTTAGAACATTTACCCTGTACCTGTTAGATTTTATGTTTGTCAAGGGTAAAGCCTGAGCTACGTTCAAATTGTTACTTTTATCTAATTCTCAGATGAATAAAAAATAAACAAAACTTTTTTTGAGGTGCTCCCTGTGTATATACTTTCCTGATTTCTCGGTTTCATGCCAAGTAGACATATAATTTGCATTCAAAATATCATCTTTTTCCAGCAAGTAATTTGAAATTATACCGGCAACAGGTAGACAGAGAGATAGCCAGACAGACAGACAGACAGACAGCCAGACAGACAGACAGACAAAGTGAATTGCGAAAACCTGTTTTTCGTCATCTAGGGACCCTGAAACTCGAAGATCTGAAAAATCTTGGAAGGTTGCTTTTTACGATTACGAAAGGAAAGCTCATAAGATGAACGGAGTACACTTCAGTATATTGTAAACTTATTCATGAGGGTTTTATAGCTTATTTTAGAAAATTATATGGCATTCGATTCTCAGTAGTGGATTCGCTACTTCAAGTATTACAAAATAGTTATTTCATAGGAAGTAAAGGAAATCTAGATTAGGTTCTCAGTATTGGAAAAAAGGTTTTAAGTGATATGTCCTCATTATCTATACATCTTTTGTTTCTCTTAAAGTTTGTTATCAGTTTAATACAATATATTGCGTCTCTATATAAACCAGTGAGTGATTAATTTTAGCATTGTTCAGTTAGAATGGCAAAATACGTGATTCTCGCCTCTCTTCTTGTGACTGGTGGTTTAGGTGTGTAACTTTGCTTCTATTTTATAAATGTGTTGTTAATAAATTACCGTCATGAGGTTGGAATGCAATAATTTAATACCTTTAGATCAAAAAGTTGCTTTAAGATAATTACAAAAGCATTTCGGTAAAATCGTCCAGTTTAACTTGCCCTTCTACATATCAACACTTCTACAGGTGCTGTTTGGAAGCGGACTCCAAAAGTTGATCCAACTCTCAGTTGGCAAGTCGAAGGACGCTCAGAAGCTCCAGATGGAGGATATCCCCACCAAATTTCCTTAAGATATTTTGGTTCCCATAACTGCGGGGGCTCAATTGTCAGCAAGAATTACGTGATTACAGCAGCTCATTGCGTTGCGGGGTAAGTAAACAAACTGTAAGCTTTAACACAATTGCTCATGAAGCATTATTTTGTAGAGATTCTCCCTGGTATCTAAGCGTGGTAGCAGGAACCAACCAGTTAAATAACGGTGGTGACACCTACGATGTAGAAAAGATTCACTATCATGAAAATTACAATCCGTGGGATATTCAAAACGACGTCGCAATCTTGAAAGTAGCTGAAATTACATTCACGCCCAAAGTTGCGTCCATTGTCGTAGAAACTGAAGATGTCGGAGGTGACGTTCCTGTAATATTGAGTGGATGGAGTAAAATCGACAACTTCGGTACCATTCCCAATAATCTACAGCAACTCAACTTAAAGACCACTACCATCGACTACTGCAAAAGCCACCATTCTACCTCTGTGATTGAGAGCGAAATCTGCACTCTAACTGAAACAGGAAAGGGTGCTTGTTATGGTGATTATGGTGGCCCTCTGATTAGAGTTGTGAAGGGTACCAAGAAACTAATAGGAATTGTATCATGGAGCCGCCCCTGCTCTGTAGACTGTCCGGATATCTTCTCCAGAGTCTCTTCGTTTGTTGGTTGGTTTAACGATAAATGTAACAATTGCCTTAACTAAGATTTTTTTGCATAGAAATTAATTTAATACAAGTCGTAAGAACCTATAAGATCTGAAATATTAATTAATGATTTAAATGTATAGCTTTTTTTATGTTTTTATAATAAATCTGAACATTAAATTTCTAGTTTTTAACAAAGAATGCGGTAAAAATTAAATAGTACAAATAGTACACTGTGTACAAAGTATATACGAATAATGTGTAAAAATCCTAGATATCGCTAAAAATAACTTTATAGAATCCATAGTAGGGTACCAATTTGTAGCGAAAGGTATAACTTTGATTAATTGTCGGCATCATTCGTATCGAACGATATCCAACTACTTGTTGCGTCCTCTACAATTTTGCAAAAGTATATGTTTACACCCTCTACAATAAGATCTGGGGGGAACCGTATTAAAAGATCTAAGTAGGTAACTATTGACATATATTCGTACTAATACGTCAAATGTCATACGCGTATACAATTGCTCTACTAATTGCATTGCGGAAGGAAGAATTTTGAGCTTCTCATTAGCCGAGCACAACGTTTTTCCATGGGGTAGCGAATAAGGGCAAAGAGAAGATAAGGAATATAGAGCATGAAAAATACTGTTCAGCTATTAGAATTGTACTAGGGTGTTTTTAGGCCGCTATGTTTGATTAATTATTTTTCCATATTTTATTGTCATTTAGCTCAATAGCAGTTAGAACTCTTATACTTTATCTACCCCCAGTCTTGGTTAGAGAAAGTCTCTGTTGAAATAAACTAGTAGAGTTGACCTGTACTAGTGATAAACTAAAAATATTAGCCTTAAAAATTTACTCAAATGAAAAGCCAATTCTGTTACACGCACATCGGCAACAAACAGCTATATTTTCTAAGACAACGCTAACTAAAGTAAACCTAAATGCAATTGCTAAAAAGCTCTTTCTACTAAGCGTTCGTATTAACAACAATTAAATCTGCTCGCGAAACGCTGTTTCTGTAACTTGTTTATACTAATGATCGTCGGCGCATATGTCACCGTGCTAACACACCAAACAGTAATATTAAATCAATCTGGAAGCTGCTTGAAACATCTCTGTGCTGGCAACGAACTGAGAATATCCTCAGGCGCAGTGCTCACCTTACACAAGAAATCGCGGCCATACGCTACTTGGCAGTCTTGGCACTTGTTATGTACTTGACTTTGTACTTTCCAATATTAACTTTGTCCTGTAGATATACTATCTATCATTAAAATAACAATTAGAATTGTATAAAATCAGAAATTGACATACTGTGTTTTATTCCTAAGAGTGTTTGAAAAATTAAGGTTTTAATAAAAAATCACAATGAATATGTACTATTTGGCGCATTGATTCGATTTGTAGACTAACTTAACAAATCCACCTTGGCCAACTATGCAAATCAGTACATGGTAGAATATAACAATTTCCAAATTTCGTATTGGTAACATTCCTCTGAGCTATATAAATTGTTTCAATGATGCCCAAATTAATTCGATTTGTTTCAAATCCAAGTGGTATGGATACAATCGTAGCATATCGTCCTTTTTTGTTGTAATAAATTGTCGATTTGTGTAAAATAGCGGTTTATGCAACTTAATAAAATTATACCAGTCAGGTTCCAATAGGCCTCTATATTCTTATGCAACCAGTTTTTCCTATATTTTTTTTCTAGGTGCAGATGTAGGACATTCTTCTGCCTACACATGTTGGTATGGCGCATTGCTGATACGCTTGGAAGAGCTAATTAATAATTGCTTTCTCAACAAGCCATTTTTTTAAATAATAAACTTTGCTTTACTATGGTAATCTCCAGCACCAGAACTTGATTTATAAATTAAATCCGCTCCAGATTCTAAACCATTTTCTCCACCAGAGTGAACAATGGTAAGTCTTTGTCCTTTGGACACGGATCCAACTAGGATTTTTCATATGTATGAGAGGCGTGAATAAAGTTATCGTACATATACATATTATTATGATACACTAATGGCCAGTATTATAAACGATCAATAAATCATTAGATAACTATTTGTGGAGTAAATTAACTTCCTTAGTAAACTAATAGGCAAATAAACAGAAGCGTATCAAAATTTGTTTACTAATGAAGAAAATGTCATAAGTACTAACGTTTTGATGCGCTTTTGTTTACTTTATTAGCCGAATAAAGCTATTTTGCGTTTATAATACGCAAATCTACGGAGTAAATTAATTTATTCTCAAAAGTAAATTTTATTTAGGAAATAACAAGTTTTATAATACCGACCATAAGGGTAGTTGCAAAATAAAAATATAAAACTGATAAATTTGGAAGATTATTACAATTAAAATTTGAGGTGTTTAGATAAGATTGGGTGTTAATTTCAAAATGACTAATGAAAATTAATTGAGACAATGAGTAAGGTAATTTGATAAGTAAATAGCAATTGAGTATTAAATTTTGATGGTTGAGTTAATTTTTAATAAAATTTCAAGCCAAGGTTACAATTGACAAATGTGCTTGAGGTAATAATAAAGAATTGTAGCATGTAATAATAGGACATTAATATTTTAAGAAGGCAAGAAAAATTGTAACTACGAGAGATATAAAAATTTGTTTAGTTAGTAAAATAAACAAACTCAGAAAAAAATTATATCGACTTTTGAAATAACTGATTTTGGTAATAAAAAGGTTGAAATTATGCCTTATTTTAAATAATTGTTTGGTAAATTACAAAATAAAGGAGCTATTAACAAAACTACGTTGTGTAAGTGTGAAAATATAACATTGATTTAATAAAACCATACAATCGGTGAAGAGATTGTGCAATACAGTGAATTGGAAATAAATGACACAGAAGATTACATTATTTGAAGGGATTTGGATTTATTGATACATTCAAGATATCATTAGGATTCATTGGTGAAGTTGGTGGTTGCATGGAAGACGGGTCAAACATTTAAAAGGAAGTTGTCGGAATTAGCTGCTTGGTTTGGACGGTTCTGTGTGTGTTGCTGGATACAGAGTACTATCTGAGGAATAAAGAAGGATAGATTGGGATCATCTATAATACTGAAATTTACCAGGAATCGATTGGAGTAACGGTGCCATTGATAAAGGGAGCAGGACTGGATTCTACAAACAATAGGAATTATTGACAGGTTAGATGCGGTTTGAAGGTTGACGGACCATCATAGTTGTGAATATTGGAGGAATCAGCGGTAGGCGTTGCACACTGTAAACATTGAGAGCTGTAGACGTTGGGAGCTGTTGGTATTTGGATATTTGCAGTGAAAGCTGGAGAAGTTTTAAGGTTTGTAATAAGAATTCATATAAAAGCATTTTGAATAATAAACAATAAAAGAAATAGTGAAAATAAACATAATACAGTACTTATTTTGGTGAATTGATTGATAGATGTGTCAATGTAAAGGATCAATTGTCAATACTTGGTTTGATTAAATGTAGAAGTCAAGTTGACAGTTAATTGCATTCAGTAGTCAAGGATTTATATAGAATTTAAACTTCAACTAATAGATAATTAGATTGGCGAACCACCTTGATAAGGGTACTCAATTGAAATAATTAGTTAAAAGTAAAATTTAACATAATTGATTAGAAAAAGAAATTAATTAATGGCTAGCTCAAAGTGGAGCTACTGCATAAATATAAGTCGCCCAACGTGGTGCATTACAAATTGTCATAATTTAAACTTGTAAAATTTTACTATAGTGACTTTAAATTTAACAAAAGTACTTTCATCAATTCCTTGCCCTTAATGGGTAGTCACAAAGCCAATATTTCGTTGTTATTTGAGTGAAACTAGAATAAGAACAGACTGAATAACATACGTACATTGTTTTTTTTAATACAAATCAAAACGTCTAAAAATAAAAAACAATTATACAAATTATCTATACAACAAAAAATGAAAGCTGCATTCGGGTTAGGAGTAATGTGGAAGCTTCTGTGTAGGTAGGCAGCCAAAACAGCGTTCTTTGGGAACGCCTGCCTCTCTTTTAACACGCGCTGCGTACGCAGAGGTGTATTCTGGAACGAGAACTGTCAGATTTGTCTTTGTGTGTCAACAAACGCGATGCAAGTCAGCAGTCTGTTCTTGTCTTTGCAAGTTAGTACGGGTAGGATTCTTAACGTGAAACGTTTATCAGCTTGCCTATTCTTTAGTTCTGAAGCCTAGGGAACTGCATCGTAGCGATCTTACGTACGTACGTGCCGTGAGTTATTTTTGTGCTTATCGCAATTCGCATGGCGGAGACTTTGAATAAATACGAGGGAGGAAGGAGCTTACGTATCATAACCGTACAACAACTACCGGGACGGAAGTAGCCATATCGAAACCCCACGAGTGATTCATAAGCTGTCATTATGGTTAGTTGCGCGGCTTGTGGTTGTTCACAAACCAAGAAAAATTCAAGTGCCGGAATAACGTTTCATCAGTAAGTATCAGTCTATCGATACAATAAGTTAATTAGGTAAATTAAGAAAAGTTTTGATATCATTAAATTACAAAACAAAAATGATAGTTGTGACCTTCAGACGGCACTTAGCAGTCAGTGGCGTGTCTATCTCATATTGACCATTTTAACCTTTCGGTTGGCGCCCTGTTGTAAAAAGTACAACAGTCGAGAATTTTCGCAAATTGCATGCATAATACGCAAGCGCCGGCCAGTAAACTTTAGGTATTCCTTTATTGTTTTATCTACCAGCAGGACATTCGGTCAGTACAGCCTCTGAAACAAGTTGTTATTCAATGTGAACGAATTGGTTATTTAAATTAGTGTAAACGACTTGTGTTAATAATACAATGCAACTTTATAAAATATTATATTTAAAATCCTACATGAACTTGTCGCAGATTATCATATTAGTCAGTTACTTCATAAAATTATTATAAACGTTAATTTGTTGATGAAATGCAAAATTACACTGAATTGGGTGTTTTTAGTTTCCCTAATGATGGCAGAAGAGATACTTGGATAAATATCATAAAAAAAGAAAATTGGACGACAAAGAAAAGTAGTGTTTTATGTTCACAAAATTTTACTGCGGAATGTTTCGATAGATCTTCACAATTAAAAGTACGATTATTGTCTACTGCTGTGCCAAGTATAGAAGTGAACAGGCTAAAATATGTGAGTGATTTTTAGTAATGTTTTGATAGGACTGTAATTTTACAAATCGCTGTACGTTTGTATTGCAGGTGAGAACCCACAATCCTATATCTGCAAGGATTATTGAGAATAGAGAAGATGAACCTATTACAAAAAAAAAATAGGTTGCAGTTGCAGAATATTGAAGAACAGCCCTGCTCAAGCTTCATATCGCAATCTACGTCTCCTAAGGTAACTGGAAAAGGACTGTCAGAGAAACCAGATACTCCCCGTAAAAATAAATTAAAAGAAACAATTTCCGAAATGCAAAAAAAATATTTTAAAAAGTTGTAAAATTAGAAGATTGCAAAAGTTAGTTTGGCATCGAAAGAGAACAATTACTTTATTAAAAGAAGTAACAGCTCAATTAAAAAAGAAGAATCTACTCATACAGGAGCAAGAGAATAATATATTAAATAACTTTGGATCAAATATGAAGTTTTTGAGCGTGAAGTAAGGTCATTTGCTGGCACCCTTCATTTTTACTCGCCAAGAGCATACAATTATGTGCAGCATCATTTTAAAAATAGTTTGCCGCATCCTAAAGCCTTTTCGAGATGGTATAGATCAATTAATGCAAAGTCAGGATTTACTTCTGAAGCATTTGAATTTTTGAAACTGAAAGTCCAAAATACTGACAAAAATAATATTGTCTGTTCCCTGCTTTTTGATGAAATGGCGATTCGTCGACGTTTGGAATTTGAAGGAAAGAAATATTTTGGATATGTAAACTTTGGTAACAAATTTAATTCAGATAACGTAGAATTAGCCAAAGAAGCTGGTTTCTATAAATGAAGCCTGGAAAATACCCTTGGGATATTTTTTTATACAAAGTATTAATAGTGAGCAAAAAGCATGATTAGTAAGGCAATGCCTCACATTATTGCAGAATGTTGGCATTAAAGTTAGTAACATAACCTTTGACGGTTTTTCCTCAAATTTTAGCATGTGCAATTTATTAGGATTAAGTTTGAGGGGCAAAATATGCAAACATATTTTTGTTATGAAAATAATAAATATTTCGTTCTGCCAGGTCCTGTCCATATGTTAAAACTAATAAGGAACTGTTTTGGAGAAAAACAAATATTCAAAGACTGTATGAACAATACCGTTAATTTCAATTTTATAATTAAACTGAATGAACTACAGGAAAATGAAGGGTTGCATTTGGGAAATAAGTTAAGAAAACAACATGTTTCATTTTTAAGCAAAAAATGAAAGTAAAACTTGCTTCACAACTGTTGAGCAAATCAGTAGCAGATGCTCTACTCTTTTGTAAAGAAAATTTAGGGTTAAAAGATTTTGAAGAGTCTAGCCCCACCGTAGAGTTTATAGAGTTAATAAATGATGCATTTCATATTTTAAATTCACGGGGGTTAAGTGAGTTTAAACTCAAAAAAGCTGCATGCAGTAAAAATATAGAAATAATTAAAGAGTTTTACCATAACTTTTACAATTATATTGCATTTGCGATCTTTCTGAATGAGGGTTGGCCATGATTTCGTTTTATCAAGTTACTTTCTTTATTATGTTTTTTGTTTCCTTTAGGTTTTTCTGTTATTAAAAACTACATTTTACGGTGCTGCCAAATCTAAATTTAGCGATTTTAAATACCATCACACATTGGTATTCGAGGCAATGAAGAAGTGGACCAATTAGCGAGACAAGCTGCAACCAAGACCACAATACAAGACACTAATATTCCGACATATGACATTAAAAGCCATAACAAGAAGTCTATTTTCGAAAAATGGAACCAGCAGTGGTTCAATAGCCGAGACATCAAATTAAGGGAAATAAAACATGACGCTATGGAATGGAAACCACCAGTGGAGCTGACCAGACAAGAGGAAGTAAAAATAAGCAGGATAAGAATAGGACACAGTAAAATCACCCACACTCACCTAATGAAACAGAATCCCTCTCCAGTGTGCAACACTTGTAATGAATATGTAACCATAAGACACCTAATATGCGAATGCCGAAAATATGAACATCACCGTAACGTATGTCAGCTAGGACACAATCTGTGCGATGTATTAACCAATGCTACCGACCAATTGAACAAACTAAAACTGTTTTTGAAGAACACTGGTCTTTTACAACTGTTATAAATGTAATCATATTGTAATATCGTAATATTATAATGTTATGTATTATTTAAAATTAGTACCAAAGGCCCTGGCAGTCGAGGTACTTTAATATTTAATAAAAAAAAAAAAAAAAAAAAAAAAGATCTCGGTAGTTCATGTCAAGCTCGTGTCAATTTGAATTCAAGTTGAATTAACGCAGCAAGAAGCAAGATCGTTTAGGCGCTTATTGTAAAGAAGGGATTAACCGAGGTACCTACTATAACATGAAAATAAAAGACGTGTTGCCAATATCGTCGAAAAATACGGTAAAACACAGAGGAAGACAATTAAAATTCTGAACATTTTCTGCTACTTGTAAAAAAATTCAAATTGAATTAACGCAGCAAGAAGATGCCCAAGACGATATCAAAATAAAGCAATGTGCACATTAAAAAATGTTTTGAAACCCTACGAAATATGCGGCTTGATTTAACCCATGATTGTCTGGTAAACAGCGTTTGCAATATTTTTGGGGTAACGATAATTACATACATGTTTTGTATATTTACCTAATAACGCATTAGTTTTTAGTTTGGGAGGTCGACAATAGAAATTATTATAAAACAACAGTCTAAAGAGTTGCAATCTTCTGTCGTTGGCGTACGCTCTAAATCACGAGTGGCTCATAGCAGTAAAATATTTTGGATCCATGACGTCACTAAATTCCCTGGAGCCCTGCTTTAAAATTCCCCAAGATCTAGGGATTTTAAATTTGTATGTCAATTCCGTCACTGCTGTCGGTCAGCTGCTAGCTGCTATTATCTTTGGGCCATTTGCGTTTGTTTACGAGTGTACATTTTGCAACAAGGAAACAAATATGTATAAATGTGATATATGTCCAAGAGAATATGGACGAAAATCTGGATTAAATAAACATTTGCGACAATCTCATTCTCAAAATACTTGTGTGGAATTTGAATGTTTCCATTGCCAGCAAAAGTTTACAAACAAGATCAAGTTGATAGTTCATTTAAAAGTGCACCAGAAGAATTTGCGATATAAAGCGAAACGTTTGATGTGTTCGTTCACTGAGTGCAATATTAGGTGTTCATCGTATGCACGTCTCCGAAAGCACCTTACATGTGCGCATAATTTTCACTTGGACGAACAAACACTTAAATTTGCAACAGAAACAGGTATGTATTAAACAAATACTTTTCATACGGTACTAATAGGTATTACAAAATAATAAATATTTTAGAATTTTTGGACTGGAAGAAAAATACAGAAGAAAACATGAACATTATGTATGTGCAGGATACTGGAACGAAGTTACTTAAAAATGGGAGAAGAACGAATTATTTTGCATGCCATCGGTCCTATTCTAAACGAGTTGGGGAAAATAAAGAATTGAAGCGAAAATCCAAAAATATTGGAACAAACAAAATTGGTCGTGCTTGTCCATCAACAATCATTGTTACACAAGTGAGCAATGAGTATTGTGTTAAATTTTATGGTAATCATGCTGGCCATGAATGTGAAATTGGGCGACTGAGACTGAATAATGAGGATAGAAATGTATTAGCAGGTAAATATAATTTTTTTGGTATCGTGTATTTTTTGGACAATATAAATAATAAAACAATCATTATGGGAGACATTGTGACAATAAAATAAGCGAATATGTTATAGGGAAGCTGTCAGAGGGTGTGTCAGTGCAACAGATTCTCAGTGATATTCGCGAAGAAAAAATTACTGCTTTCAAGAGGATTCATCTTCTGGAAAAAAAGGATCTTCGTAATATCATGAGAGATTTCTCTTTAGGGTATTCTACTAAAAGACATGATAATGATGCAGTAAGCGTCAAATTTTGGGTAGAGGAACTAAAACAGACCAAAGGAAATCCTATCGTATATTATAAAGAACAACAAGAAATTGATTCATTATTTAAAAATGACGATTTTGTACTTATTATTATGACTGATTTTCAAAAAGAAGTACTAAAACAATTTGGCAGTAATAAAATATGCATTGATGGAACACATGGATTAAACAGTTATGATTTTCAGTTGTACTTTATAGTAGTTGTTGATGAGTATGGTAATGGATTGCCTGCTGCTTTTTGTTTTTCTAACAGAGCAGATGAAGAATTGTTTAAATTTTACTTTTCATGTATCAAGCAATTAGTTGGTACTATAACTGCTCATATATTCATGTCCGACGATGCACCAGCTTTCTATAATGCCTGGGAATTTGTAATGGGCCCAGTATCAAAACGTTTATTATGTTCATGGCATATTAATCGTAATTGGATCTCTAACTTGAACAAAATAGTTGATACGGATAAAAGATCTTTAGTGTTTAAAACGTTACAGGTACTAAGGAATGAAACAGATGTTAATAAGTTTCATACAGAGCTTAGTACATTTCTAGATTATTTAAGAAGTGATATTGATACTTACAAATTTTATGACTATTTTTTATCGTATTATGCGAATAGGGTAGAACAGTGGGCCTATTGTTTTAGAATACATTTGGGTATAAATACTAATATGTTTTTAGAAGCCCTCCACAAGAAAATTAAGTATTGTTATTTAGATGGCAAACAGTGTAAGCGTTTATATAAAAGTATTAATGCGTTAATGAATTTGTTACAAGACACGATGTATGAAAGAGTAATTAAATTGTGCAAAAATAAGAGAACACATAAAATAGGTAAAATACAGAATGCACATAGCAAAAGTAGGTTTATTACTACAGCTATGATTTTAATTTTTGAAGAAAAAAATTCATGGCTGGTAAGTTCTTCAAAAGATGCTGATCATAAATACATTGTAAAAAAAGTGTCAGAAAATTGTTTACAATCTTGCATGTTGCGGTGCACAGAATGTAATGTATGCATTCATATGTTTAAGTGTTCCTGTATTGATAATATAATTTATTTTAATATTTGTAAGCATATTCATGCATGTGCAAAAATGTATTCAGTTGGTTCTAAAGAACACCATGAAAGTATAAATACACAAGAAGTAATGAATATGTTATTAGCATCTAACGAACAAGATTGTAGTAATTCTTGCAGCAATCGCAATAGTTCTTATAAGAAACAAATTCAAGTTAAACTGGATTTAATTTTGGGATTAAATCAAAAAGTGAATCTGGACGAAACAGGTTTCTTAAGTGTGTCAAAAAAACTAGATAATGTCATTTCATACATTAATAGCATGCCTAATTTTACATCCAGTAGTGGTATCAGTAGTAATGTTAATATAAGAAAAAATGTAGAAACCCAAAAAAGATTATTTTCAACTAAGAATAAAAGGAAGGGTCACAAAAAGAGTGATATGCTTTCACAAACTCAAAAACATGTCATTAGAAAAGCATTATTAGAAAAAAATGATAATGTACTCAATATTCATAGTGGTTTTGATCATACATATCCTTAATCTTCAATGTAAATATTAAGTTATTTAATAAACTAAATTGATTTATAAATTGGTTTTTGTATGATTATGTATATAGGGTATGATTTTTAACCGTTGCATAATCCTGCAATACTCTGAAGCAAACACAGATAAAATAAAAAATTGAGACAAGTCAATTCTCATTTTAAAAACTTAGACACTTCATTCAATAAAGGTTTTTTTGACTCGTGTTAGGTTTCTTACAATAAGTGATTTATTGGTTGATGTTAAGGAACAGTGTGGGTTTACGGGAGGGAGAACATTGCTATAAGCCGTTTACGACCTTTTTGGGACAGAGTTGGCTATGATTTTTTCTTTTCATGTTGGACTAACTGATTCCATGATGTAGCGGATGCAACATTTTTTTTTCTGTCAGTGTCTGTTCGACATTTTCTTGCCACCACATTGCCAGATTTATTATTTTAATATTCGTAAGAAAATAAATGATTTATCAAATGTGTAAAAATAATTTTAATTTCCGTCAAAGGAAAAGCCAAAATGCCCAAAATAATTTTGTTACAACAAAAAATTTCCATTAAACGATGCTACTTCCAATTTAAAAAGGACAGACCAAATTTAAAAGAACGCGAGTCGATGTGGAGACTAGAGAATATCCGGCAACATGTACCTATTCAGAAAATATAACCTTAAACTGAAAACAACCTAACCTAACACAAAAAGTGTCAATTTCCATGAGGGAGTTTTGTTGCAACAGAGGTATGCCAACAAAATTACTAGATGGTCATAGCCTCACCTGACCCAAAAAGATCGTGAACGGCTTATATACGAAATTCTAAAATCTATGAGATATAAGTACAAACTTACTAATGGACGCAAAATTTTATGTGAACAAAAGCACGGCATCCAAAATTAGTTTCTTGCGAAAATATCTACATTTTAAAAATTCCGATGAAAATATCATCTTCGTGTACCTTGATGAAACGTGGATTTACCAAAATGGATCTACGATTCGTCGTTGGGTTCACTTAGATGATAGTAAAAGTAATCCATCTAAATTCAGGGGGGAGGGAAAACGATTCACAATTTTGCATGCTCGAACTAAATTTAGGTTCTTGGAAGGATGGGATTTTTTATTGGATTTAAAAAACAACGACATAGATTACCACAAGACCATGACCGCAACTGTATTTCAAAATTGGGTGATTAATCCTGCTTTAGCTAAGATTAATGGTAAATGTGTGGTAGTTATGGACAACGCTCTTTATCATTCTGTGCAGTTGGACAAAACGCCCACATTTTCCACCAAAAAGGCGAAATGCAGGAATGGCTGGTTAAACACAGTGTAAAGTTTTCTGATAACTATACAAAAAAACAGCTTTGGCAGTTAATTAAACCTTTTAGAGAAAATCACAGCAAGCAATCGACGAACTTTTAAAAGAGAAAGGTAATGAGGTTCTTAGATTACCCCTCTACCATTGTCAATTCAACCCTATCGAAATGGCATGGGGGTTTTGTAAGACCTATTATAACAAACATAAAATTCGCGGCCACCATCTAAGGATAGGGTTACAAATTTATGGTATGAAACTCTTTTAAAATGTTCACCAGACATGTGACCAAATTATTGTAAGCTTTTTGAGGAACTTATTTCGGCAGACTGGACAAAATATATGGGTAACCTTTCGTTTGAAAATATTCCTCGCATCATTATTTCACTAGCAGAATCTGATTCTGAATCACCGTCAGAATTGAAGTCAAAATCTCTTAGTGAAGTAATGGAAGTGGAATAAAAAATTCTATCATTTCGGTTCAAAATTTCAGTAAATATTCAAGAGCAAAAACGTGGCAAACAAAAAAGGCTGTCAAACAAGCCAAAAAGGCAGTCATCAGTAATTTAGACGTAAGTAACCAGAAAGAGTTATTTAAGCAACAGAGGCGTCTCTTATACCTGTACACTACCACGGTAACGTCGGAGCAATCATATAGCAATGCCCAGTGAACAAGAAAATTGAAGAAGATCAAACCCCCTGAGTAGATGCAGCGAAAGTGCTGTAAGGGAAGATAGACGGTCGGCCTTACCTTTTGGCGAAAGTTATACTTGATATTTTGCCGGCTGGTAACTATCGGCCTAATTGGGCTAACTAGTCGCGAGGGTCGGGGTTCCAACTATGCTGAAAGAGAATAAAAAAGAAATAGGAGAGGGCGCCAGGTCCTCGACTCAGATCCAATCCTTGTGCCGGACCGTACACTAGGTCGAAGATAAAAACCAGCAAGATAAACAAAATAGCAACGACCAATAAAAATATCACAGCTTTATTCAATTTGGTACTATAGTGCGTCACATACAAAATCAAACACAAACAGGCAAATCATCAATCTCGACAACAAACAAAATCAACCACAAAATCAAACAAGATCAAACAATATAGCAATAAACAAATATCCAAATACAAATCAATATACCAACAATCAACACGTTAAAATCGGCAAAGGCACTGCATCAATACATTTCATATAAATCTATAATCAACAAGGCTAACAATAAACTAGAGCTATGCAAGCAAAAGAAGTGCTAACTACAACCCCGAATGTTAGCTTACAATTTAAATGTGACGTCAAGATTTCAAAGGCTCGAAGCCCGCTGTTACGGTTGTATGATCATACAGGGCGTGGCGGTTTCTGTTTTAAACTCATCATGTTCTTATATGACTAATCAAAGCAACGGCTTGAATTATGCTCCTAACAAAAGCTAAAATATCAAATAGCCCAAAACGATTTACGAATACCCGAAATTTGAGCATTAAACTACCGTGAGCTGTTCACTAGTTACAACCCTACACCCGAATGACATTCAAGAAACTAACCTCTGCAATTAAGTTTGTCAAATGCAGTGGCCAAAGTTGTGTAAGAGTACAGCTAGCCTATGATCTAGGTAAGCTAAACTGTCTTAAAATAGTTCAACAGCATATATGGATGTTTTGTTACGTTACAGGGCCCAGTTCAAAACGGGCTTCATCACATTTACTGCAATCCAACTGTAAGCAAAATATGCCCTAATGCAAGTTACACACAAATAATCCTACAATTCAAGTACTACTATATGAAATGCCTACAATTAGCTAAGCGGTTGTTACGCTAGTACACATATACACACCTTATCATGTTACATACGATTCGCACATGCTGCTTTCCAGGGCCGAAGGCAGGCCAACAGCTTCTCCGAAGCACTTGGTGCGCCAAGGTCATACGGAGCAGGAGCCGACTTCCGACAGCATAGCGAGCGTCGCAGGGAGGGTGGCGAGTAGGCGATGCCAGTACCAAATGCCTCAATACACATAGTACCCAAACGAGGTAAGCGAACCAATTCCAATTAACAAAGCATTTTCCTGGGTGGATCCAAAACTCAATTGCAAATACGATCCATAATGCGATCCCAAAACTTAATGCGATTCCAGATTTTTTAAAGCAGATTTTTAAAGGCTATAAATACAAATTTTCCCAAATAGATTACGGCATTCAAAAGAGGGAAACGTAGGCAAACACCATGTACGAACCTTAAGATGTTGTGCAGCCAACTCGTTAAGCCAAGCGTGCGAAGTGTGAACGTCCCAAGAAATCCGTCTGTGACGAAACGAATGCCGGAGACACCAATACCAACCTCCGGAACATTCCAGCAGGGGATGCGGAGCCTCTAAATCCTTCCAACTATGAAGATGGCTTCCAAAAGCCGCAAGACTAGCCCCCATAGGAAGCAATTCCAACTTTCGAAACGCAAGACTTGCCAGGAAATGGCCGAAAAATGCTCCAAACCAGCCCAATTCAGCTTATCAAAGTTCCCAAAAATTTGAAAGTTGGCCAACGTAAAAACTAAAGAATGCAGAGTGCTCTGAACTGATAACAGCAGTGTAGCATTAAGTTTGAAATTAAATGTAGATGTTAACAAAGTTGCCTATCGCAAGTAAAGTATTGTATTTTTAGGAAAATAAAGCAAATAACCAAATCTGACTAATTTATTTCAATCAATAAATAAGAAAATGTCAAAATGAGCGTAACAAATTCTCCCCCCACAAAAAGGAATGTAAATCCCTTCGGATTTACCTGACCATACAACGACCATCCAAACAAAACGTCCAAAAAAAAAACGATGCCTACCAAGAGGAAATACAGGGAAATAAAACAGAGGACTTAAAGAAATTAGCTAAGAAGAGAGGATGTAAGAGTCCAAGCACACCATCGAAGACAACGAGACACCAACCTCTTCCGTCGCTGCAAGGTGACGTGAGCTGCGCCGGTGGAAGGGATGGTTACGTCAGATTGCAACGATAATCCACCTAAAACGCAAACACCTCAGAAAAATTCGGAGTGGGAGACAGGAAAGCGAACGACACAGAAGAAGGAAGGGAAAGGAAAACTAACCACAGCTAGGGATAAGTGCTTAGGCCCAGGATCGACCTACAACACTGAAACTGACTGAAAATGTCAAAATGAGCGTAACAGTGCAGTCGAAAAAAAGCACAGCATAGTGCGGTAGTTCATAGTTTATTCTCTGTGCATGGTTGAAATTATAGCATTTTTCAGGTACTCTCCGGAACAGTAGCTTAACTTCATGTTTCTTCTTCAGCTCGTTTAGGCGCTTATTGTAAAGAAGGGATTAACCGAGGTACCTACTATAACATGAAAATAAAAGACGTGTTGCCAATATCGTCGAAAAATACGCTAAAACATAGAGGAAGACAATTAAAATTCTAACAATTTTCTGCTATTTGTAAAAAACATGTTGTGCTTAGTTTAATAAAAATTTAGATATATAAAATATTTTGCGTTAGGGTACAGAGGAAGCGCTTGCAACAGAGCAAACGATAAATGATAGAAAACATAACCTTAAGATAAGATTATTATCGAACGTCAAATATTAAAGTCATAATTCAACTCCTTAAACACCAATCACACTGCCAAAACTGTCTAAATTCCATGGCCAACCCTCATCTCGAAAGATCGCGAATGCAATATACATCACACACTTAAAGATGAGTGATGGTGCTTATGTATTAAGCTCAAATAGAAAAACAGGATTCTTAGGGTTTTTGGTAGGTCTTCGATCATTACTGGGAATGTATGCTACTTTTATCAGCACAGATATGCTAAAATTTATACCTACCTATGTATAAATGTTCGCAGTATCACGTTTAATTGTTTTTTGGGTCGATTCGTTCGCAAGGGGGGTATAACAACAACCCTACATGTAGACAGTTTATTTCAGCATATAAAAAGATTGTAGTACATGCAGAAATCAGAGAACATGGGGCAGGAAATTGCAAACTTCTAGAAAACATAAAGATTTTAAACATTTCTAGTTCAAAATCTCCTGAAGTAATCATTGATGAATCAATTGCTATTGAAAATAGTTCAGATGCAGACGAAGACTCAGAAGAGTACTTTCTCAATTTTTTAAAGGAACATGCTATTACTTTTAATTCCATACAGTAAGGAAATTGAAACTTATATTGCTGGTTTCATAACATTTAAATTAGGAAAAACACTAAAATGTGAATACTGCATATCTGAGTTGTATGGTAACAAAGAACATTTTTAAATTCACTAGTAAATCACAAAAGTAGAGGAGGGTTAAGTTTTCCAAGTGATAGTATTATTGACATTTGTATCAAAACTGAACAATTAATAAGAAATGAATAATTAAAGCATCCTCACAGACTGAATATAAATTCTATATATATTACGTTATTACATTACTTCATGAATAAACCAGTTTTTGAAAATATAATTATTTATGATGTGACACCATTAAAAAATTACAGATGCTTATTGATTGAATCAGTTTGTAATATGTATTTAAATACCAGGCTACATTTTATTTGTAAAATTGCTGTACATGAACAATCTATTAGAAATATGTATACTAAATTAATATTATTTATCTACGACCACCACTAAAAGTAGGCCTGTTAGCGCTAGCCTAAAAGTGACGTTTTATAGTTTACCGTGGTTAAAGAAATCAGCTGTTTACTTTTAGCCCATGTGCCAAAAGTGAAGTGAGGTTATAAAACGACAATTTCGAACTGGAAGTGAAGTTGTAAAGTTATTTTAGTTGCTTCTTGCGTTATAGGTAAAGTGTTTTTGAAATAATTAAAGCGTTATGTAATAAATACAGTCAGATGTGGAGTATTAATAATTACATTTCGTAAGTGACCTTGACTACTGTCATTCGCAAACATTTTATTATGACATAAATTAGAAGTGTCGTAGATGCAAACCTTTGTTAAATCGATATTTATGGATTCATAACAGTAAAATTAAGGTCGTAGATAAAATATTGTATGCAAAGCGTGCTAAAAGTCGTTTATGCCCGAGACATGTTATGAAACTCAGCCTTCAGCTTCGTTTCATAATTTTCATGTCTCGTGCATAAACGTCAACTTTTAGCACTTGTTGCATAAATAGCTGTTAAGGGTCAATAAACAAATTTTAAGTTCTATGTTTTCTTTTTTAGCCTTACTGTTTTATATTAATATTTAATTCTGTTTATTCGAATGATATGTAGACCTTTAAACAAGTACTGAACATCTATTGGTAGAAACTAGTCTATTTTAATATTTTTAATCTTCCCTAAGACATGTCTTTTTTGCGTATTGATTGGTATTAAACTGCTCAATTGTTATCTAATTTAATTACCTCTATACTTTATATTTGCGAGGTCTAAATGGCGAGTATTAAATTTTAGTAACTGTTTTGAGAGCGCCCGTTAAATTTATGGTTCCTTAATTTCTGAAATAGAAGTGGAGCCAAATTTATAAGTAAAATCATGTCCTAACCCTTGCAATTTGTAATCTAACTCCAATTTAATAGAAACCCTAAAAGAGAAAATCTCAAAATATAATTATTTAAAATATGTAGTGAATATATTCTAAATTGTCCCTTTTGGAGTAATAATAATAAATTAAATTGAATTATATATACCTAACTTACTTACAGACTCGGCTTGCAAAAATTATTACAATAAATATTTAACAAATGCTTGATTGTATAGAACTTGGTGTCCCAGTACTAAAAATAGTATAGCACGCCACTGGCAAAGCGGAAACACCCATCTGCCATATTGAAAACCCATCGCGGACCAAGGGTGCTTGTTTAAATGCTCCTTCCTCCTTCCTATTTATTCAAAGGGAGGAGATCGAACAGCAATTGTGACTGAATTTGGCGTTGTTCAAATTTCAAACACACTATTTGTGTTTTAGATTCACTTTGGCTCGACGCTAATGTCACAGTGTTAAGTAACGTTAGTAGGCAAATATAATGTCGTTTTATTAGAATTTTTATTTTGAATTTGATCTTATGTTAACAAAAACCTAATTCGTAAATCACCTTTTTCAAAAATTCCCTCGATTTAGAATATTTTCTCTTTTCTATTGTAATGGTTTTACTGTAAGGGTTTGATATCAAATAAAAAAAGGTTAACATAATATAATATCAAATTACAAAGGTGAATTTAAGTATGAAAAGGATATCAGAATCATTAATATGTATTTGGTAAAATAATGAAATATAATTTAGATTTAATTGAACGGTGCAATATAAGAAAGAGAAAGTTATAACATAATTTAATTATTATCAGAAATAAAGTGGAAGATTAATATCAAATACCTATTTGAGAAGTATCATTCAATATAGTGGGTGTAAAATAATTATGATACAGATTATATAGAGTGATGGACTTTAAAAATATGCAAAACAATATTACTAAGAAGATATAATTACTATTAGAATGTACAAATAATTTTTGACTGGAAAAAATGTAAAACGCTTGTAAGCGGCTGAAAATTCTAAAATAAATCCTTTTGAATAATTTTTAAATGATTTTAAATTAATTTGATATGTAAAGGGTTATACATTACCTATAATAAAATTGTCAAGAAGAGTTAAAATACAATATTAAAAAATTGGAAGATGTGATAATGTTAAAGACAATAATGGTTATGGCGAGAGTGCTATGTGTTAAATAATTATAATCTACAAAACAATCTAGAATTAGATGCAGAACTAAGTCTATTATAAATTAATTAAGTACATCATATGAATTGGATAGCAGGGGCTGGTTTTATTGGAAGTAGCCTACATCGAGTTCATTAGCAGAGTGAACGTCTTATGGTATAGATAAAAGGATTTTCATCTACTGGAATTGCACTTCGCTAAGCCTGTTATTGAAGTGACGTTTTGTAACTTGCATCTAGTCGAGGTTCGTGGTACTAGGTTATCAACGGCTTGTGAAGTTTTGAAGGAAGACGTGGATGGCGTTTGCTTCTGGTCAATTTTGACAATTCTGTTGGAGAAAATAGCAGGTGTCTTGTCGTGTTTGGCTGAGAAGTGTTTGCGGTTCCTGGTGGTTGATTACATTCATACTAGGATTTTTGTGGAGATTGGGAGACTTATGTGACGTTACTGGATGCATTTGGCTTGGTAAAAGAGCATATCAAGGTCCATAGACAGGTGACAGGCTACAAGCATTTATGTAATAAACTGAAAGTAAAACATAGAAAGAGTGAAGTGAGGTCAAGCTTCTTGTCGGAGTGGACACCTTGTGAATTGGATAGAGGACGTTTTACTTACTGGTATTGTACATTGTCAAGTTTCATGTCGGAGTAGACATCTTGTAAATTGGATAACGGGCGCTTCACTTGCTGTTATCGCGCCTCATCGAGCTTCTAGTAGGAGAGAACGTCTTGTCTGGCTTCTTGTTGGAAGTAAACGGGTGTATTGTCATGTTTGGATAAAGGATGTTTTGCGGTTTCCAATGGGTTGATGTGCATAGAAAAACTTTAGTAAGCGGATGCAATACATTTGAAACAGTGAAGAAGCAGATTGAAGTACTTGAAGTAGTGACAACTGCAGGTATTTGTAGAAAAAGCTAAAAGTATAAACATTATAATAATGTGAATTGAATAATTAAAAAGGAACTACTTACATCTTTTATATTTATCAGATGATTGGAATTGTAACAAATAATACTTCGACTTATTTTCCATTTTTTTATAGTTTTCTTGGCATTGGCAGATAATTTTCAAAGTAAGTTTTTATTGAACAAAACTATTTTTCAATTGCAATAATAATCTTTGTAATGAATGAACCGACCTGAGTTTAAGAGTAATTGTCTTTATTATATATATTATTAATAAATTATATCAAAGGGCTTATAATTTGCTTAAATTCATCTAAAAATAGAAATTTGTTATAGAATTAAAATATATTATCATATAGAAGCTTTGCTAAGAAATTATTTGCCGTAGAGCTGTTGCCTAATTTTGCTTTTAGTTTGCCTTTGTTATGGCGAGGTTTTGAAGGCGCTAATTAAGAGGTCCTAATCTTCAATGGCAAGTTTGACATAAACTGTTGGAGAGATCCTTGAGGCATCTTGGCTGTTTTCAGGTGAAGCCGACTCGTATTCTAGGGTCGAGGACCAGTTTGTTAGGAGAGAAATTTGAAACACAATCTTCTAGCTAGAGCATTTTTGGAGAAAGCTATGACCGAATGCTGCCTGGTTGTGGTTGGTTCTTTGCACTGTTCTCTGCGGTGGTGCAGGGCAGGTATCCTCGGCTATAATTTCGGCCAGTATACGACTTTCAATTTCATAAATGTTTGATTAGGGGAATATAGTATGTAATTCGATTTAAACGCACCTGTCTGTGGAGGTTAGGTTTATCCATAGCTACTACTTCCACACCATTTTAATGTGTGTGTTGTGTAAATCTAGGCTTGACTTTCTATTGCAAAAAATCATATAGTTATGAATCAAGTTTACTAATCCAAATTCCTAAAGCGAATCGCTGATTGGCTGATCTGATTATTACACTAGACCCAAACAGCTTAGGAACTTGAGTTAATATTGAACTGCTGCCACATATGTTTTAACTTAGTGTGATAAAATATATGCAAGTGCCTGGAAAAGTTGTACCCCTTTTAGAGGTATTACATTTAATTTGTGGAATGCGTGGAATATAATCAGTCAGTGAAATTATTTATCCTAAATTGCTCTTGTCGAGAAATTGCATTATAGTATTAACTGCAGGATCCTTTCAGCAATAAGTCCAGTAAATATTCCCCAGCACATTTATGAAGTAAGGTATAACAATTACTGAGGTTTTCAGTTTAAATATCTACATAGGTAATTTAATAAGTAATGTATTTCATTTGAAGCTCTCAAGTATTAAGATATGGATATCATCTTGTTAAGTACGGTCTGTAATATCTCTGTATTTATATGCTAATTCCTAGTCCTTATACACTTAAATGTTGTAAAAAAATATAGCGCCATAATCTGAAACGCAAAGTCAGCTTCACATTTATTACTTAGCTAGAGTAGCCATGTTTCAATATGTAATAAGTAACAGGTGTACGTAAATAAAATAAATAAGGAGCTTAAAGTTTAATTGCGAAGTTATTTCATAAATGTTTATGGTAATTTGTGAACACTGGTAATTACATATCGTTCTATATGTTACTGCCTAGTTTATTGGCTGCCATTGTATGATATTCGTTTCTTTTTAGGTTTTATTTAATGTTTGCATACGTTTAACACACTTAAGTGGTTTGTCGTCCAAAGAAACCAAGGGTGAAAGTGCAAATTAAAACCACTTGGTGCCCTTTAATTTAGCCCATCACTTTTTAAGGTAAATCGAACGTTACCTAGACTTTCGAGTGTAGGGAGTGTAATGTTTTCGTTTAAGAATGCTCAAAAATCTATGTAGATAAAATAGAAACCAAAACAGCATTCTATGCCTACTTATTCCATATTCAAAATTATTTAATTTTAGGTGCGTATTTCGCGGAAAAAGTAAATTTATTTTATATGTCCAATAAAGGTCACAAAGGGTGTGGCTAAATTAACTTTATCTACCAAAACGGTACCTGTTTGTTATGAAAATGTATTATTATTAATATTATTATTATTAGTTACATAATTTTATCAGAGTGAGTTTTCAGTGACAGTACGTCTGCTGAAAAAAAATATTTCTGAGTACATATGTAATAAAAATAATATGTGAGCGCATGGTTGAGTAGTGTTGTTGGAAGCTGCCATTGTAATTCAAAATTCAAGTAGGTATTCTAATCGTATTATAATCTCAAGTAAGTGAACTCGTCAATAATCAATTCTCAAACGCTTATCAGACAACTTGTGAATAAATCGCGTTTAAATGTAAATGTTAAACGTGAGAGCTACAAGGTTATTGCGAAGGGCTATTTTATCAGTTATAATTTACAGAAGAGGTTTCGAGGAATTTGCAAAAGACAATAACTGGCTGCGTATTGGGAACTGTGGAGGTCACAGGGAGTCTTAAAATTATTAGGATTGGACTAGTGGATCTACTCCTAGTGCTGTAATTATTTGCTTTACCTGAATGCCATAATCTGTACCCAACTTTTTACTTCCTTTTACAACAAAGGAAGTATTGGATTCACCCCAAAAATTCGAAATTGAGTTTTCAACAGATCTTCACGTTTCAGAGTCTCCTGAACCCAAAAAACATATTTTTTTCGTTGGTCTGTCTGTGTGTGTGTGTCTGTGTGTGTGTGCGTGTGTCTGTGTGTGTGTCTGTGTGTCTGAGAACAGATTATCTCAAAAGCTCTTGAAGAAAATCGCATAACCGGAAGTAGGTGTTTACTCTTGTGATTTTTCAGTTTTCTTCGATTTTTTCAACAACGGCTATAACGATTTTTTTCAAACTTCTCATTTTTATTAGATTTTTAATGTGTATTGATGTGAGATAGGTGATTTTCCAGTTGAATACTTCTAAAATCGGTTTCTTTTGTTTTTTTTCTATTTTTTTTATTAACTCCTATTTTATATACAACACCCGTTATATTATTACATTTTTGAATTCAGCTTAAAATTGTAGAGAAAATTTGTCTCTTCACCTAACGCTCTATTTTGCACCGTTTTTGTAAAATTTGTAATTTTTTTAAATTTTTGACGAATGCTTAAAATCAAATATTAACATTTTCCATTATAATTGACCAATTCTAAAGGAAGAGTTCAGGGTTGTTGGTGTTTCTACTAAGCTGTACAAAGTTGTCTTTTCACACAACTCTGTACATTGTTTTTATCAGTACGAATACTTGCGTGTAAGGTCGATTCCCTAGATATTCACTTATATCATGAGTAGTCATAGTTATGTCGATTATTTTTGCGGTGATATCACGAATATCCATTTCGCTTCGGTACGATTAGGACGAGTGCGTTAGCACTAGTCTTAATTAGAGATGGGCGCGTGAGTGGGTTTTCGCTCACGTCATGCACGTTTCACGCTTGCTTTACGCACTCACGTTCACGCACGTTCATGCTCACGTTCACTCACGTTCACGGTATGACACGCCACTCACGACGTGACACTCAGCTTTTATTTCAAAATTTAAATTCCGATAGAACAGAATGTTCAAATTTAAAACCAATGAAAAAACCCTCAAGAGAACTAAAAATATCGTTTGCATGTAACATAATTTACGTGATATGTTGCAATCAGAATAGTTGAGATAAAAAGAAAAAAATGAAAATGAAATATTGTGGTTTCTCGAAAAAAAAAAATTCTTGCAGCTGTCTTCAAACATTACTTTTAATACCAAAAGCTGTCACTGGAATTGGCGTTTCTCTTATTGGTATGGGTACAGAAATTATATGTTGCTAGGCATCCCTTTTATTTGTAAGTTTAAAAGTACTTTTACGTACAAGGATCAACATTTTCAGCGTTAAGGCAAGTATACAAAACAAAACATTACTTTTATTAGAATAATAAGTTGATATACACATGTACACAATAAATTGGTTTAAAACTTAAACGTAATCAACATTTTCAGTGTTAAGTCGAGTATACAAAACAAAACACTTTTATAAAAACAGGTTCATCTACACATCTACACAATACATTTTTGGTTTAATAATAAAACGTAATTAACATTTTCAGCGTTAAGCCGACTATACAAAACAAAACATTACTTTTATTAGAATAATAAGTTCATCTACACAATAAATTTTATTGGTTTAAAAATAACACGTAATCAACATTTTCAACGTTAAGCCGAGTATAAAAAACAAAGCATTACTTTTATTAGAATAATAAGTTCATCTACACATATACACATTAAAATTTTGATTTAAAATCAACAATTTTAGCGTTAAGTCGAGTTTTGCGCTTTTCTAAAATTCGCCCAGCTAATTTTTAACAGTGGCGTATTTACACTGTTTTCCAAAATCCTAAAATGTCATCTACAATTCCGCATTTTAATTTAACATAGTAATTTTGTTCTGTTTCGACATCATCATAATTAGATGTGTCATCATCAGAGCTATCTCTAAGTGTAGAAAGATAAGAATCTGATGCTGATGTACCAGTTTTGAGTCGTTTGCTATATACAGGGTGATTCACGAATAGTGTCTGATTTAGCGTCTATTATTCCTTCAACATAAAATACTCTCGCATAGACTACGTCGCTGTTTTTCAATTTGAATAAAATTTTGTGATCATGATTTCAGAAAAATTCAACAAAAGTGTCAATAAAATGTTTCAATCAAATTGTATTGCAGAAAAAACGGCGCTAAACTCACATTTTGGCAAACTCTCGAATGAATGTACGGTGAATATACAGCCGCCTTCACAATCCATTCAAATTGTGCCATTTACAGAGCTTGAAGTAAAAACTGTAGCTTTAGAAATTAAAAATAAAACTAGTAGTGGATATGATGAGATAAATTTAATAATATTTATGAAGGTCATTGATATAATTTTGTATCCATTGACAATTTTAATTAATAATTCTTTTATGAATGGTGTTTTTCCATATTGTTTGAAAGTCGCTCGCGTTGTACCACTTCTAAAGAAAAATGAAGAGTCACACATGGATGTCACAAACTACAGACCGATATCTGCTCGTTCTATAATTTTCAAAATGATGGAAATCTTAATAGTTCCGAGAATAAAAGAGTTTCTTAATAAACATAACTTGATGGCTGATACGCAGCATGGTTATATAAAATCCAAGTCCACTGAAACGGCTTGTTTCGACTTTATGGAATTTGTAATTAAAGCGCTGGATGGCGGTAAAGTAGCTGCAGGACTGTTTTTTGACTTATCGTGTGCATTTGATTCGGTTAATGCTTCATTTCTTGCTACAAAGTTAGGTCACTTGGATATTAGAGGCATTGTGAAAAATTGGTTAATTTCATATTTAACGAACAGGACAATGGTGGTTGAGGTATCTAATCGTGTGTCTAAAAAGTTTAACCTAGAATTAGGTATACCCCAAGGTTCTGTGCTGGTCCCGCTCCTATATGTGTTGTTTGTAAACGATATGAAAGACTATTTAAATGCAGAATGCTTAGTAACGTATGCAGATGACACGTCGGTAGGGGTCTCAGCGGGAACTATAAATAAATTATTATTAAAAACGGAATTAGTTGCAATAAGGTTTAAGAAACGGTGTGATAAAAACAATTTAATTTTAAATGGTGATAAAACTGCATTTTTAATATTTCGTCAACGCAAAACTATTTTTCCTTGTTATATACATGTAAACAATTGTAAAATCACTACCCAGGATACCAGAAAACTATTAGGTTTACATATTGATGGTAACTTAACTTGGCATTTACAAGTTGACAGTGTCTGTAAAAAACTTAATTCCGCTTTTTTTGCTATAAAGAACTTAAATTCCATATTATCTACAAACGGGCTTCTTAATGTGTATTATGCGTTAGCGTATCCATTCCTAGAGTATAATTGTATAATCTGGGGTATATCTGTTAACAATAAGAGAGTGTTTGTAAATCAAAAGCGCCTTATTAGATTAATATTTAACTTAGATAGATTAGAGTCCTGTCGGCCGTACATAAAATACAAAATTTTAACGTTCGTAGGTATTTATATTTATATATATATATATATATATATGTTGCAAATATGTATACGAAAGACGGAATAATTTCACAAACCATGCAGATATTCATGCGTACAATACCAGACGCCAAGCCAATATAGTCTTGCCGGTGCATAATCTAACCTTATATGAGAGGGGTCCTGTGTATACATATAGCAAAATTTATAATCGTCTTCCAAGTGTAATAAAATCTAGTCCAACAGTGTATAGCTTTAAATCTAATTTAAAATCGTACCTAACAGAAAAATGCTTTTATTCAATACCAGAATATTTTAATGTGTAAGCGTAAATTTGTGTGTTATACGATTTATTTGTGTAGCAAATTTGTGACGAGTGCATGTACAATTTTTATTTATATATACCCGCACAATAAAATTATTATAAAAAAAATTATAAATGAGACACTATTCGTGAATCACCTTGTATTTCATCATTATCATCTATAGTTTTATTTGCATTTTCGTTCATTTGGGTTTGCACTAGCATTTCCTTTACAGTCGAACGAATATCTTCTCCTTTATGTGAAGGTATGAACTTGAAGGATTTATAATTAGGGCCCAAAAATAAAACCATGTAGTGTAACTTGTTTCGCACAATTCGTGATTTAATGAAGTTTAAAAGTTGCAGTTTTTTATTCGTTACTAAATATTTAAAGTGAAATTAACGTGAAACGTGAATCACGCCTTGGAAATTTTCACTCACGTTCACGTCACGATTTTCAAATATTAGTCACGTTCAGACTGTTTTTACGTCACGCGCCCATCCTTAGTCCTAATACTAAGCGCAATGGACATGAGCAGTGATACCACCGCAAAAATAATCTACTTAAGTTTGACTGAGAATGGTATTCGAGCGACTATTCAACACTATAACAGATAAGCCAATCATATTGCAGATATTTGCTTTTTTCAATCAATAGCAACAATATATCGCTGAATATTGGGCACCATGCAAAATATTCACAAATAATGTACCTACTCAAAAAGAAGTAACTTTGTTGCAAAATATCGCGATGTTCTGTCCGTAGTAATATCGTTAGGTTACGTAAAACTAAACACCAACGAATTGAGTAAGCAAGGTTTTACTTGCGTTAAAAATTTTCAAATATTAGGTTTTGGAAGTATTCCGCTGAATTTAATTGAGAATGAATAATAATATTAATTGTTGCACTATTTTGCAATACAGTTAATCGTCGTGTATTAATATTTTTAAATAGTCGTCCCAAAAACCACTCGAAGTGGATATATTTTTTTTAAATATTTTGCCATTTTCTTAGAAATTATTGCAAATTTCCCTCAACAAAATCACAATTAAATGTCACTCGCTTTCGACTCGTGACATTTTTATATCATTTTGTTTCCTGAATTTAAACGCAATAATTTACGTGGAAATGGCAAAATATTTGTCAAAAATATATCCATTACTTGTGGTATTACCCTCGACTGTTCAATAAACCAAAATATTTTTTCAAATTAGTTTTCAGTAAATCTAGCAACAAACCACGCAATTTCTATAGTAACAAAAAATTAAAATGGATTTTTTTAATAAAAACTCCATTTATTTCAAATATTCACTTGAATACTTTGTACCAAGATATATCACCTGATATTTTTTTGATTGGTGAAGAAACGTCAAATTCTTGATTTTCATTGGTCACTTTTTGACAGATGACAGGTGAATTAATAGTCTCTAACATCTCTAAAATATTCCATACATTGTCTTCTGCAATGTGTTGCACCACCCTGTATATTAATTTAATTCAGTTGCTTGGCTTCACCAATATCTGTACGGAAAGAAAGGAAGTCATGAAAATAAGTGCCGTGGATATCAGTACATTAGTAGAAACTAGTAATGACAATGCAATTACGTAAGTAAACCCACTTGAAGTATTACAAAAAAGTTATTTCCTAGAAAGTAGAAGACAACTAGATCGGAATCAGTGTATCGCAAAATTATTAGAAATGAGTTATAGCCATTACCTATGTCTAAGTGTTTCGCTTCTGTTTTCCTGTAATCGCAGTTATAGGAGTATTAATCGCTATTGGATTCCCCGGATTCTGCACTTTGCTAATATATCACCTTAAATCATTTTTATGTTGTTTTAAAGAGACGTTTCTAAGTTGATTCCTCTCTCAGTTGGCAAGTCACAAAACCTTCCCTTAGAATGCCGTTGACGAAAAGGATAGGATAAAACATTATAGCAAAATACTTTGGCACGATTCAAAATTGAGAGTATGTGAAGCAAATCTCGAAATATTAAGCAGTAACGAAAGTGTAGATACAATATGTTTAGAAGAATGCCAAACTGGGTTTGAGAAAATGAAAAATCGACAACTTAATACTGTAAAGTATGTTCTAGTATACGATGGAACAATTTCGAAGCTGCAACAACCGGGTGTATATACACGGTGTTTCCTAAGTAAGTAATCAAACCTAAAAGTGGTAATCTATGGCTTATTTTAAGAAGAAAATTCCCTATAAACATGTTTTTCGAATTGCTTCGTTTTCAAAACACAGGGTATCAAAGAAGCGTAAGCAAAATTGAAAATTAAGAAAATTTCGAAAACGAATAGAGATATTTTATACAAATTTGGTATGTTCACATGTGGTGCGAAGAGCCACTTTTCAGTATTATTTAAACATTTTCATGTGCATGTGGATAATCATATTACATTTTTTAATTAGAAAATAAGACGTCAGTGATTATTTTTCAACTTGAATATTTTTGTCAACCCTCAAACAAAACTCTGCAAAAATTACCTCTTATTTTTTTAAGATTATATTAGCCGTTATCGAGTTAAAACAAAAATTTTACACAATTATGAACAATTATGTATTTGATCTCAGTTAAATATGTTTACTTCTGTTGATCAAGACACCTGCTTTTCACACTTGTTTAAATAACTGAACAACGTCACTTGTATTATATTAACCTAGGTAGTACTTTAAAGTTTTATTGACCATAGTGAGTTACACAAACTTAGATATGGCTGATTGCATTTTGTGACGAAAGTGATCAAGAAGAAAGGCGTATTTACAGCGAAAAGTATCGCAATCGCCAATTATCGAATCATCGGACTTTGATAAGAATCCACCAGCGTCTTGTGGAAACAGAATCATTTATACGTATACGTAATGTCCCAGCAGACTTCAAACAGTTAAGACTCCTGCAGGGAAAGCAACCGTCCTGCACGAAATTGAAGAACAACCAGAAAGTAGCACCAGAAAAATTGCATCTAATCTTCAAATAAGTTCTAAGCTGGTATGGACAATTCTGAGAGAACAGTAGCTATACCCTTTACATATCAGCCGCTTAGAGGCTCTGTTGCCAAGAAATTTTCCGCAACGTTTAATGTTTTGTCTGTGGATTCAGCAAGAAATTGCACAGAATTCTCAATACCTTGCTGATGTGCTGTTTACGGACGATGCCAACTTTTCGAATAATGCTATTATGCATTTTCATAATAAGCATCTTTGGAGAAAAGAAAATCCACATGCGATGGTAGAAGGCCACTTCTAGCATCAATTTTGATTGAATGTATGGATGGGAATTGTTGGAGATTTCTTGATTAGTCCTGTCTTTCCTCCCACGAAACGGTATTTTGTATCGACATTTTCATGAAGATGAACTACATCTTCTACTGGAAGATGTTCCACTAATGCTCAGTAACAGAATGTGGTTTATGCCCGACGGCTCTCCAACTCATTTCAATGTACTAGCTTTTCAGTTTTTAAATGTGGAGTTTATCAATCAATGGATCGTTCCAGGTACTCAAATGCCAAACCAACCATGGCCTGTAAGATCTCCAGATCTAAATCCTTCAGATTTTTTCGTTTGGGGATACCTCAAATCTTTGATTTGCATAACCCCTATTGAAAGCAAGACTTTTTGAGGGAGCGCATAATAAATTGATGTGAGACTATATATAACACTCCATGTATTTTTGAGCGAGTACGACAATCACTGAGAAGGGGATCTGAGGCATGTGTTATGGCTGAAGGTGACTATTTTCAGCAGCTGCTCTAATTTATTCTGCAATTTTATTAATTACTTCATTTTCATTATTTGTATTTTATTATTCTTTGCATTAACTCAGTCTGTTAACCTAACAAAACGTTAAACTATTTACAATTTTTTTACCCTGTATTTTGAAAACGAAGCAATTTAGAAAACACGTTTATAAGAACTTTTCTTCTTAAAATAAGCCATCGACTACCACCGTTAGGTTTGATTACTTATTTAAGAAACGCGCTGTTCCATAAATATATACCATGAATGACGACTTGCAAAATAAACTAACAGATTTCTTAACGATTTATGTAGTTGAATCCACAAAAATTAAAAAAGGATGAAAACCCGACTTAACGCTGTATAAAACAATGGCCATATCTACTTTTATATATGGAGCCTATGAGCTGTACAGCGGTGGCGAAGAGCATCGCCACAGAGAACTGCAAGAATGCACAATATAGGTGTTGTGTAACTGGCATTGGGTAACCATTACTTCAGATGGGTGATTTTATACTCTAATTGCCGCAATAAGTGAATCATATACATTTCGTTCTCAGTGCGCTTCAGCACATGTGCAGTGGGTTATCAGTACAAAGGTGGCGTTTGAAGTAGCTGTCTGCTAGTGATTTCATAATATGATTTTGTAAGCGTAGATGAACATTATTCTGCATTATATAAATGCATACTAGAAACCGGTTCTTGGCGATTAATTTAATATTTGTGTGTGTGTATAACTGCTAGGTAGAGTTGACCTTTTCTTTTCATGATCTAGTTTATAACACTAGTACTGGTTGCCATTGCATTTTTAAGAAGAAATATATTTGTTTGTTGTCCATTCATGTGTTAACAACCTGGCTTTACTTTGAATAGATTTTTGAGCTAACCTTTTCAGCTTAGCATCAGTCCAGGTCATTTGCTGAGTTCATTTCCACATGAGCTTTCCTTAACTGCGATTTGGGTAAATAAGGTGACATAGATCTCATTGCTATTGATCTGACTAACAATAAGATTGGACAAAAGTAATTAATAAAAATGAGCGTAAAATCATCTTACACTACGACAGACATACAAATGCAGGCCAATAGGAAAGAGAGACGTGGGTGTCTAAAAAACGATAGAAAATCTCCCTAATTAAGGGCATTATGTTTGCTTTTACTTATTCTATTATAATTTATAACTTACTATGTATATCTGAGTTTCGAAAGCTAAATACAAAGTCGTGCTTTGTATTTGTTCAATCAAGATTCATTTGATTATTGTAACCTATTATATAATTACAAACCTTTCTAAGAAAGCTAGAAGGATTGTTCAATAAAAACACGTTTAGATCACTTAGGTACGACTTGATCATCATGGCACGTGATGAGGTTATTGAAATTGTTTATTGGCATATTAGTGAAGTGTCTGCCAAATTTATTTGCAATTGTTTCTTTGTGACCATTTTTGTAGAGCTAGGGAATGGCGTTTACTATAGAAAATCCGTCCAATAATAATGTGCATACTGTTATTCATTTTTTTGCCGCCGAAGGAAGTGAACCACTAGAAATCCATGAGAGAATGAAAACTGTTGATGGTGACTATAGTTATTCTCGCATAGCAGTGGTTTAGCGGTGCAAAAAATTTTTACAAGTAAGAGAGTTGACTAAAGTCTTCCCTCATCCAGGACATGTTCGAGTTGCAACTTCTGATAAAAATGTGAAGGGTTTGAAAACTGCTTTCCGTGCAAATATGCGCATTAAAGTCATATAACTCTCTGAAATGATGAGCATCAGTATAGAAACTGTTCGTTCCATTATTCATACTTCTATTATCACAAAGTTAATTAAAAGATCGCTAAAGGGGCAGTGATTAACTTCGGACGTGGAAGTGCAGACTGCCAGTCGAAAATAGTTTCGTTAACAGTAGCAAGACATTTACCAGCAGGGAATCTGTAGATTAAGACCACACTGGGACTCATACCTTAATATTAAGGGATTTTTTTTAAAATTGAGATTAGTGATTGGCATAACCGGATAATTTTCATGACCGAATTATTTGCATTCGAATGATATTAATAACCGAATGATTATTTGAATAATCATTTGAATCAATTTTGGCTCTCGATTCGTTTCGATTAAGTCAATCGGTTTGCCGGTTGGCGGTTCACCGTCATCTGCATCGAAATAGGTTTACCGTCATCTGTATCGACATCGGTTTATCGTCATCTGCATCGACATCGTAACTTGCAGATAGCAGAGGAACCAAAACATAATATGTACGATCGGCGCCTTAGAAATCGGGACACGTAATATGTTCTTCTAGTTTTAGGAGTATTCTTGCTCCGGTTACTTCATTAATGTGAGATGGCATTTCATAATTGACAAACAATAAACAATCTGACGTAACAATTAAAACCATAATAAGTGTAAAAACCCAGTTTATACACTTAAAAAATACATGCAAAATATATCATAATAGTGCAGGCGTGGCGAACCATTGGCACGCGTGCCATTGATGGCACGCCACAAAATAATTTGGGCATGGCAGTAATTAAGGAATTTAGGTACCTAATCGAAACAATTTATATTTAACAATGGATTGAACATGAAGCTTCAAGGCGTAAATAAAACAATTGTTGTTATGATAGATCTCATTCATAATTTCGAAGCTAAACTGCAAGTTTTCAGTAACGATATTGTTACCAAAAACTACAGGTATTTCCCAAACTTGAAAAAAATCTCCAGAGATTTGGATTTACATGAAACATCAGACCAAGCAAAAGTCACTGAAGAGTTTAATTCGGTAATTAATTCTTCAATCAAAGAATTTTCAACGAGGTTTTCTCAGTTCAAAGAATTATCGGAAACACTGAAATTTATTATATATCCTGATGTAACTTCACTTGATAAACTGAACTTGGCCAAATTGGATTGGTTGGAAATTGAAGAAATTGAAATGCAGCTGATTGATTTCCAGTCTAGTTCAATATGGATTCAAAAATTTTTCGAAACAAGGAAAGAGTTGGAATTAAATGAAATAGAAAGATTATATATTGAGATGGTCGGTCCCTATAATTTGGTGTTTATAATATGTTAATAATTTAATAAGAGATACCACCCAAAATATATTTTTGTATTCGTGTTATCAAACCTCAGGTTGATTAAAAGCTACTTGTAAATTGATAGCTAAAATAAATAGCTGTATGCCCCTTATAATATCTTATTTATCTGCAACTAATCAAACAAAAACGCTAGCTCAAAATTTCGGTAAAGCACAGACTCATCACTCGGTTAGGTTCCCCTTTGAATGCATTATTTAATTTCTCAAATTTTTTAAGTACGGATCTGTTCTCCGCATTAGCTCAAACGCGCAATTGAAAATCTGAAATTAGCTCAAATGTTAACCCAGATGGTTGCCGTTTACAAGTTGCGTTTGATTGAATGATAAATACTGTGAAGTCGGTCAACGTGCTATCGGTAATTGTTTGAATTTTGACTGTTTTCCCGGCATTAATTTGTCTTCTGTTTTAGCACTTGCGGGGACGCTATGTCAACTGTTTTAGGAAGGCGTCATTTGACTCGAATAACCTCACAATCGGATTCTATTTTTTATTTGAACAACAATTATTCACCTGGAGCCTTAGGAATTACTTGAATATTGCTCGGTACTATCGCCCTTATGCTGCACGTAGCTTTTCAAGGTCTAACAGCGCTTATTTTAGTGAATTTGGGTACCTGGTTTTGGTCCGATTGCCTCGCTCGCAGGAAACGACGCCGTTGCTGTGGGAAAGCTGCTGTAGGCCCCCTGGCGAAGAGATCTCTGGAATGCGGCCTAACGGAGCTGCTCGTTGCCCTGGGATGCTGACCCGGTCGCCCCAATGGTTGTACTCGTAGCACGCAGACTTCGAAACTTTAGTTGGATCGTAGCCGATTTGGTATCGGAAGGCACTTCTTGTGGACTTCGAATTTTTAGTGATGGATTTTTATGTAAATATTACCACACGTACTCTGAATTGCACTGATTAAAACGACGTATTTTTTATAATAAAATATTAACATTTATTGCACAAAATTCAATTTTAAAGGAGAGCACATTTACCTCCATTAATTTGTTATAAACAAAAGCTAGTTAAATTCAAATAAATTGCGGATATTAACAAGGTTCAAAGCATTAACTTTAACAATAATTCTACTTAAAGCGAGGTTTTTGTACACTAATACTATATATAAAATAATTATTTACATTTATATTAATTTAGCGTGGCTATTTTTCGTTTCACGTCCTTTTAATTAGCGTTTTAAAAGTTCACATGTCACTGCACTAAGTAAAGTATTTAATTCGCGCATTTCCTAAATTGGGTTCCATTTGAATTTTTTGTTTGATTTTCGTTCACAATTTTAAATTCATATGTGTTCGCTTTTCTGCAATTCCTATAATCCTTGCCTTTTGATTCTTACGGTTTTTTTTCAAATGCTTTAATGCCTTCCTTCTTATCTGCTCGTTGCATGTTCTTTTAAGCTTATCCATCTTTCAATCACCTTTCTTATAAAACCCTGACTGTATTTCACTATTAGAATATGCCTGAATTCTACGCTTGATTCCCTTGCGTTTTGCAATCCATCTTGTAATTATTAAATTTCATTCGGCTTAGCCTTTACATCTAGCACAAACCTAATTAACTAACTGAACTTACATCCAATTTGGATCCCTATGCGAATTGAGCTTTGCTTACTGCGTTCATTAATTTATTATTCTACAATTACTGGCATCTCATTACAACTGTGTTCAATCTGGCAAATTCAAATTTTAGCTTTGCAGTTCTCTCAGATTTCATGAAATGTCCATTAATTTGGCAATGCTAACAGAGTTGATTTATAGGGCTTAACACCATAGCAATATATCAGGTAATATAAGTAAAAATGTCAATATCAAAATTATGGAAAGGTGGAATTCAATTCCAGACACATTTAGCAGTCTGAAGAAGCTGGCTTTTGCTATCTTAACAATATTTGCATTTACCTATTCTTGTGAGTCATTATTTTCAGAAATGAATAACATTAAAGACTCGCTTAGAAGCCGTTTGTCAGATGAATCCAGTCCAGCTTGCATTCTGCTAAAAGTAACAAAGTATGGAGCTAATATAAGTTATTTTGCATCTAATTTGCAACAGCAAAGGTCGCACGATTTTTTTCTTTCATTTAAATAAACATAACGTCACTATTGCTGTACAAAATGTATATTTTTTGTTGCAAATAAAGAGTTTTAAGTTGATAGTATTTAGTTTTATTTTCTCCCCATTAATCACTAAGTCAAGATTGTTTGATGGCACGTTATGGCCTCATTAAACATTTCTTTAGAAAAAATGGCACGTATATGATAAAGGTTCGCCACCCCTGTAAATAGTGTGTAGTGCCCGATTTCTAAGGCGCCGACCGTACATTATGTGTTATGTATTGGAAATTAAGAGGTATTTATTAAGAAGTGTAGAAAGAAAGAAATATGCGAGACTGCTTGCTAATCGCTATAAAAACAGTGGTAAAACGTTTATCTTTATCGATCGGGTGGGTTAAAGGCGCCGCCTCTTTTTTTGAACCTTTGGAGATGTAAGCAAATATGTTTTATAGCTTGATGCGTTTGCAGTTTTTAGGCGTTCAGGTTTCAGGTCCCCAAAATTTGATAATTTCATATTTTTTATGATAGGAGGTAGGTACGCGATAACCAAATGGTGTTTTCAGTACAACCTGCTTTGTTTATGAGTTATGACGTATTTATATTTACAGAATTTTGAGCACTGCGTAGGTCGCTGAGATATGGCACGTAGTACCTTTGAATAGAGGTTTTATATTCAAAGCGTAATACGTATCAGCATGAGGTTATTTTTCATTCGAATACTTGGAACGAAAACCGAGTTACATAGATTATTTCAATAACCGGATAACCGGTTATTTTTCATTCTAATAAGCCCATCAATAATTGAGAAACTACATACTATGCTACAGCCTCCAAACGTGTTTCTATTGAACAATCCTCGAATAAAGATTTTACAAAGCTCCTGCTTGAAAAAGTTGGTTTGTTTAGCAGATTGGTAGATGCAAAAACAATTTGTGCTTCTATTGTCAGAATTTGTATTTAGATGCTCTTACACATTTAAATTTAATATCAATTTAAATTTGATTCGAATAATATGGGTGTTTCTTTCGACAGTTCTTAGAAATAAATTAGCAGTATTTCCTTAATTTTTAAGCGACTAATTTATATTATCATTACCTTACTCGAATTGGAATTTGATACTCATTCCAATAAACTCAAAAAACTGCAATATTAAACATAACTACAGTGAAGTAGTGATAGATTGACGACTGGCAGTCTGGAGAGGGCATTACGGATATGCTTTCGGCGAATCTCAGGCCTATAATGTAGACTACTTAAAAGTAGATATATGTTTGAGATAGTCTGAGATACTTGTTCAAAGGGTAAACATAGTTTGGGTTGGTATAAAATGCAGTGTACTGTGTACTATTGACTGATTAGACACAGACCACTACCGCAGAAAATACCAAAACCGCTAGTTCATACAATAACTGTTATAGTATTCATTACATTAACTGGATGATAAGATATTTTTCTGAGACTTTCGCTTCGTTAATATTTCTTAGTTTGTCATTTTAGTTTGACCCAGCCTCTCTAGAAATATGTCATTGAACAACTATTTAAAACATGACTAGCTAATCGCTGGCCGCATCAAGAACAACATCAAATCATGGTAAAGCTGAAAGAGCAAGTTTATAATTATTGCATTTTATCAGACCCTTAATAATCTGCATTCATAAGCAGAGATGACGATAGTAAAATCCACAAGAATTAGAATATGTTTTAAGAAGTTGTAAAAACTTACAAAACTACCAAAAATTAAAGAAACAATTTTATAAATACTTTTTTCCACTCATGGCATAGTAAGTAGTCTGTTATGACATTGATTTGAAGGAAGGAAGTGCAACTTACTGAGTGAGCTTTCGTTACTACTGACAACGGGAAGTAAGTAGTAACTTACCTCCTTAGAAAGGTAAGTAAAAAATTAAACAAGAACATTATTTTTTATTGATTTTAATAGTACAATTTTCAAAATTGCAATTTACAAAAGTTGGTGTGATTTCTTGAACATTTTTTCCATCTTCGTTCCCACCTAGAATTACGGTTTCTGTCGACAACGTGGACTCACTTCCACTTACACACGAGATTTCCGTGGAGCTGCTATTTGTTTTTTATATTATTTTATTTTTTTATTTATTTCGTACTCAGCCAACAGCCGTTAGGCTAATTATAGGCGTAGCTGTACATTCATGGAGACTTCCAACCCCACTAACGACTGTCATGATGTTGTTATGACACCCGGGACCAACTATTTCCGTGGCAGCCGTACCACGAGGCTCCGAGAGAAACACCCGTGGAACTCCCATCCGAGTTCTGACCAGAAAGAGCGTTGCTTAACTCTACTGATCGAACGCGGGCGCTTGTTCAAGCTATACCACCGGGGACCTAATATCCGATGTATGACAACTATTGTCGTACAAATTTTTTGTTCAAAAGGCTGTCTGCGACATAACTTTCTGCAATGGTTTCCGATTTCCAGCCCCCATGTATCTTGAGTGCAAGGGCATCGACTCCAGTGTCGGCTAACAAAGTAGCTGAAGTCCTCCTAAATGAATGTCCAGTGTAAGTCTCGGCATTTGACAATCCCAGGGAATTTGCAATTTTGCTCGGAATTGACGAAAATGTGTTTTTTCCAACAGGTTGTCCTAAGCATTTACCATTTTGATACCGCATATAAAAACGTTGATGGACACTGCTAATCATGGATTTTGATTTTCAGATATTTTAAAAAAAAATTCAAGTGACAGCTTCTCCTTGTAACAGTGAACATAAAAATGTAACGTTGAACATACTCTCTTCTAGTATTTTTTCTCTAAAAAAATTCATCAAGACCTAACAACTAACCTAAACCGCTAACCTGAGCCGCCGAGAGCGCAACAACTTTTTCACAAAAATGGCAATTCCCAATCATTACAGTTGTCGCATTTTGAAAAGTAATTCAATTCCAAAGCAAATTTGTAATTTAATTACAAAAGTAATCAATTACTCCCCAGCTGTGTTCATAGCAACAGCATATCAGCAATAAGGATTTAATAAAGTGTATAAAATATACTGGTAGCAACGTTACTCTGTTCTTGTATCTGACTAACTAGCAACATTTGTATTAATCTCTAAACAGGGTGTTATGGAAATGAATGCAAATATTTTAACCCGTAATAGAACTCGCTAAACTGAACAACTTTCGTATATGTGTGCATCGTTTATTATCTAGGGTGGCACTTTTTTGCATATTCAAATCTAAATTCAAATTAACTTAGTTTTTTTGAATGGAAGCAACGGTCGTCGTGCCGTAATTAAATAGAGCTATTTTCTTTATTTGGGAAGTTCATAAATTGTATATAAATGTTCGTTAGACGGTAAACTATATTAAATTACAATACATTTGCTTCGTATTTTGGATACACACAGTTTTAAAGCCACTTATTTAATGCAATTTGCATAATCGTGCTTAACTTGTAATTTTACTATTGTTGTTCATTAACTTTAATTTTCCATACCCAGTCTTTTGTAAGCATGGGCATTCAGTAAACACCAAAACATTTTTTTTAAGTTGGCATGTGCTTTAATTTTTTGACTAGGGATTCTGCATTTTGTTTTGCAAAGGTTTCCACACCTGTATACAGGCAGGTTTGAATTTAAAAATTACAATTAATATTTCTCATTGTCAGTGCAACGTAATTTTTTTTTTCAACTGAAATTTTATAAAATGTAAAAAAATAATCGCTACGTCAATAGTATCCAACACAGTATTTGTACAATATCCTTAAAAGTTATAGTTAATTACAACATTTATGACAGTTGGGAAGTAAATGCCACGCCTTTAACCTATTTGTTTTAGTAACTTTTAGTAAGTTCATTCGCAGACAAAGATAAATTCTGGAAGTACACTTATGCAATTTTGGAAATCAAAGACCACTTTGTGTTTTTATGTTTACTGAACAGACTATATTATGTTAGTTATCGTTAGTTATTGTTTCATAGGGTTTAGTTAAAATAGCATTTAAATGTGATTGTACTTAATACAAGTGCTTCTAAATGCAGCTTATCTTATCTATTTTAATATCTCACTCAATGGCTCAAGAGATTCCACGTATTCTCCTTAACATAGAATTTCGGCTTAGACCGCGTCGTATTTGTATATGAACACCCAGCATTTTCTGGCTTAATGTCACACTTTCACTCTGATGATGAAAAGCTGCAAGGTCTTGCAAAACGTTAGTGAATATAGACGCAGAAACAGCAAATCGGCCAAATCTGTCTAAGTATCCTCGTTTTCAAGATACTCAAACCACACGAGCCACCAAAGAGCATGACCATTGCGCTCGACTTCACAAGGTGCAAGGCACATTAATCCAGAAAATGCTGGGTCTTCATATACAAATACGACGCGGTCTAAGCCGAAATTTGATGTTAAGAAGAATTATTCGAGTAACCGCGAAAGCCTCAAACAGTATATATTCCAAGTAGACATTTTGAATACTGTTTGATCGGACTGATAACTGCATCTAGCCACGGTAATGTTTTCAGGCAGGCTTAAATAAATGTAAAAATAAATTATCAGGATTTGTCAAATATAACTCCATGGAATTATTTACTTTGTTTCCAAAAATATTCTGAATGATGTCAGCAATCATAGAGGCTTGCAATTACTCACAACGTTTAAGAAAAAAAGCTGTAAAGGGCTTTACTAAGAACTTTCCTCGCAGCTGAACGTAATGGTACTGAATAATTTTAAAAATGAAAGAAAACTAGGAGTAAAAATATCTTTAGTTTTCTAATAAAACTGAAACAATTAAAGAAAACACTTAGTAATGCAAATTACAAAATGTTTAAATTGAAAAAATATTGCCGACGGCGAAATTCGAACGGCAGCGGCAAGCACAATGTCCTTTCCTTGTATGAGCCCTCGCGTCCTTGCTTCGCGGCTGACTTAAATAGAACGCACTTTTGGTTGACTTTTTTTTCTATTTTAGTACATTTATCCTATATCTGTAAGATTATATTTTTGTCAAGGGTACAGCCTGAGCTACGTTCAAATTCTTGCTTTTATTTATTTCTCAGTTGAAGCAAAAAGAAACAAAATTTAATATTTTGAGGTGCTCCCTGTGTATATATTTGCCTCATTTCTCGGTTTCATGCCAAGTAAACATAATCTGCATTCAAAATATCATCTTTCTCCAATAAGTAGTATTAAATTATACCGGCAACAGATATACAGAAAGATAGCCATACAGACAAACAGACAAACAGACAAACAGACCGACAGACAGACAAAAGAAATTGTGAAAACCTGTTCTCGTCACCTAGGGACCCTGAAACTCAAAGATCTGAAGAAACCTCGGAAGGTGATTTTTTACGATTACGAAAAGAAAAATCATAAAGATAAATGGAGTACATTTCAGTATATTGTAAACTTATTCATCAGGGTTTAATGGCTTATTTTAAAAAATGATATGGCATTCAATTAACTGTTTTCAGTAGTGGATTCGCTGCCCCAAGTATTACAAAATAGTTATTTCATAGGAAGTAAAGAAAATCTAGATTGAGTTCTCAGTATTGTAAAAAATGTTAGAAGTGATATTTCCTCACTATCTATAAATCTTTTGTTTCACTTAAAATGTGTTATCGGTTTAATACGTTATATTGCGTCTCTATATATAAACCAGCGAGTGCTTAATTTTGGCATTATTCAGTTAGAATGGCAAAATACGTAGTTCTCATCTCCCTTCTTGTGACTGGTGGTTTAGGTGTGTAACTTTGCTACTGTTTATTAATGTGTTATTAATAAATTACCGTAACGACGTTGGAATGAAATAATTTAATACCTTTAGATCAAAAAGTGGCTTTAAGATAATTACAAAAGCAATTCGGTAAAATCGTCCAGTTTAACTTGCCCTTCTACAAATCAACACATATTTCTTCTTTGCGCCAGGAATTATAAACTACTTCTACAGGTGCTGTTTGGAAGCCGACTCCTAAAGTTGATCCAACTTTCAGTTGGCAAGTCGAAGGACGCTCAGAAGCTCCAGATGGAGGATATCCCCACCAAATTTCCTTGCGATATTTTGGTTCCCATAACTGCGGGGGTTCAATTGTCAGCAAGAATTACGTGATCACAGCAGCTCATTGTGTGGCGGGGTAAGTAAGCAAGCTGTAAGCTTTAACACAATTGCTCATAAAGCATTATTTTGTAGAGATTCTCCCTGGTATCTAAGCGTGGTAACAGGAACCAACCAGTTAAATAACGGTGGTGACACCTACGATGTAGAAAAAATTCACTATCATGAAAATTACAATCCCTGGGATATTCAAAACAACGTCGCAATCTTGAAAGTAGCTGAAATTACCTTCACGCACAAAGTTGCGTCCATCGTCGCAGAAACTGAAGATGTCGGAGGTGACGTCCCTGTAATATTAAGTGGATGGAGTAAAATCGACAACTTCGGTACCATTCCCAATAATCTACAGCAGCTCAACTTAAAGACCACTACCATCGACTACTGCAAAAGCCAGCATTCTACCTCTGTGTTTGAGAGTGAAATCTGCACTCTAACTGAAACAGGAAAGGGTGCTTGTTATGGTGATTATGATGGTCCTCTGATTAGAGTTGTGAAGGGTACCAAGAAACTAATAGGAATTGTATCATGGAGCCGCCCCTGCTCTGTAGACTATCCGGATATCTTCTCCAGAGTCTCATCTTTTGTTGATTGGTTTAACGATAAATGTAACAATTGCCTTACCTAAGGTTTTTATGCATAGAAATGAATTTAATAGAAGTCGTAAAAAGCTATAAGATCTGAAATATTATTAATAATTTAAATGTACAGCTTTTTTATGTTTTTAGAATAAATTTGAAAATAAAATTTCTAGTTTTTAACAAAGAATATGGTAACAATTAAATAATACATTGTGTACAAAGTGTATAGGAATAGTGTGTAAAAATTCTAGATGCCTGATAATCAATACATGAATCGTATACTACGTCGCAATAGTCCATCTGTGATAAAACCAAACTACGGCATAATGTAGCCTTCATCACGGTGCTCAAAACATGTCGGTATTGGTATATAGATCGCAGATTACAATAAGCAAACATTTAGAAACATGTTGTTTAAAACGTAGCGAGGAATCCAAAATTAATACCAAGTTTTTTGTAGTTTCAACACCTGATAGTAAATTGTCGAAAATTTTTACTTGTACATGAAGTTTCGCAAATTCAATATCTTTTTTCTTTCCAAAATATATTACAAACGATTTATTAGCATTAAGCTTTAATAAATGCTGTTGATAAATGATAGAGAGACGTTCCAAATATTTATTTGCTAAATTTGTATTTACAGCACGAAAAGAAAAATAAATCTGCGAATCGTCAGAATAAAAATGAGAATTACAAGAAACAATCTCAGAAGAAAAATAAGAAACGTAAATCGTAAACAAAAGTGGACGAAGAAGTGAACCTTGAGGCACTCCTCTATTATTAACTATAAAGTTTGATATATTGTTGCTAACTCTGACAACTTGTAACCGCCCACATAAATAATTTGACAGTAAGGTAACTGCACCGGGTTTTAAACCGATATAGTGTAAAATTGATAACCAAGTTTTATGTTCAATTGTGTCGAAAACTTTTGAATAATCTAAGAGAATAAGCACAGTTACTTTGCCAGCATCAATAGCAGAAACCAGATCACCGACAATATTTAAGTGAGCAGTAGCACAGCTATATCCTGTTCTGAAACGCGACTATGTAACAGGTAGTATCTTACTTGAATCTATATGTTCACGGTTTTGTTGCTCAATAATCCTCTCGATAATTTTTGACATTGCCGGTAAAATACTGATTGCCCTCAGATCTTTAAAAGATTTTTTAGGGATAGGATTAATAATAGGATATTTTCAGGCTCCTGGAAGAACAGAATTGTTTAAACAATAATTAACGAGAAGAGTTATTACAGGCAAGAGAAAAGGGGCAGAAAATTTAATAACAGTAATACCTATGCCGTCATGAACAATCGCGTTAGTTTTAATGAAAGATATAATTTTTAGTATTTCCAATTCATTTACAGATTTAAAAACAAAATATGAATTAATAGAATTTTTAGCATTAGTCGAATAAGTATGAATATTATCAGAATTCGTCGAAGTTTGAGGTATAGAGTCAACAAAATAATTTAGTTTACGTATTACTATCAGATAATTCGAGAGGTAAGTCTGCTCGAACCGATTTTTTGGGAATATTCAGTTTTAAGTTTTTCCAAAACAATGGCGTGTTGTCATGTTACATAATAATTTAACTCGATCGACATTGGTCGTACTAAAAGATAAAATCGGAGAAAAGTGAAGGGTCCGCCGGTTTTCGCAATGACACAGATTTTAAACAGATGGAAGTGTTTCTGTTACCCTCAAGCTGGCTCAATCGAGAAGGGGTGGTTCGAAAGCTCACTCAAAACCGACGGCACTTACCCTATACTTTTATTCAAAATAATATTGCTCGAGGCGTCACTCACTTTATAGGATGAACAACTCTCGTGACCAAAGCGAGAAAAATCACGAAAGCTATGTCAAAAATTCGCCGGGTTAGCTGTAAGCTGCCTCCTCGCCGTTCGCCCAAGCTCCCTCCGGGTCTGCAGGTACACACAGGGTAGCTTCAAAATCAAATGACTTACCTTAATGGCCACTCTCCTGAAAGGTTTGAAAATTAACTCAAGCCGAAATTCTTCAGGCCTGTTCAGTACACTCGGCCTTCGCCAGTACGGGTTGAAGACCCCAGATTTCTAAGGTACATCAAATAACTAGTCTGACTTTGACAAAATTGGTATTTAATGAATCAAACACACACAAACAAAGCCACAAGTCGGCCATAAAAATGTTACACCCTAACTGAAAAGTTATCGGAATCCCAGCCAAAAGGATATCTTACCCACTAAATTACAATATAATCCACGGTTATTCAAAGAAAACTAACCGGGAGATTTTCCCGATTAGGTACAAATAATATGACAATCCACATTCGCAGGCGCAAAGTTTCACATAATCCGACGCACACCATATATCTTCACGGCAGTTTCGAGATACATTTAATACATGAAAAATAATACAGAGGTGAATTCTACCTTAGCCAGATCACATACTGTTTAGGAGATGGCAGCTGACAGAGCCGGACTCGGTGAGGCTTAGCGGCAACGAGGGCAGCGGTGCAGGCCTCTCCACAATGTAGACAGGGGTTGTCGAGGTCTCGTCCGGAACCAGGGGCCCGTGGCCAAAAAGATGGGAATAGCCAAATCGAAGGCGGCGATGCAGATGGCACGACGCAAACCGAATTTGCAGATGCAACACTTTCCAATACGGGAAATCACTTAGAGCATGAAGAAAAGGCCTTTTATTTGGATATGCAAATTAGTGCAAAATTGTTTTTCCCAAAATCCAGAGGACAAAAACAACGTTACACGGGGAGAGGGCGCCTTGCCCGAAAAATTTGCTTCGGCCTCCTTGCCTTATAACGATTCGGCCGAACTCCCGGCAACATCAACAATTCTAACGAAAGCACTCAATTTAAATCGAAAGAAAACTTTACTGTGTTTACGAAAAGCTCCCCACACCGCTGGCAAGCGGCCCGGGAGCAACAAAAACTTGCACGTCTGTTTTACTCGATGACTGGTTACCAATTAATTCCTAAATTCACCGGCAGCTTAAAGATAGCCCCTCGCGACGGAAGAAATCCATCTCACTTCCACCACTACAAGCTAAATTTTCTGTTGCATTATTGCACCAAGAAATGGAAATCTTGGTAACGAACTCGGGGAAGCCCTGACCAAACAATAAAGAAACGACAGCAAATTACGTCACCGCAACCGTGCATAAGGCACAACGCATAAAGGAGAATTCCATAATTACCTCAAGTTAACTCAGCAATTCCAACGGGCTTGAATGCTTTAGACAAGAATGAATTCTCAGAAGTACAAAAGGTAAAACTGCCGGAAAACAAAATTGAGTTCTGATACAGCGTTCAATCTAGTGATGGGCTTATTCGAATGAAAAATAACCGGTTATCCGGTTATTGAAATAACCTCTGTAACTCGGTTTTCGTTCCAAGTATTCGAATGAAAAATAACCACATCTTGATACGTACTACGTGCCGTATCTCAGCGACCTGCGAGTGATCGAAATTCTGTAAACAATACGTCATTCATAACCATAAGCAAGGCAGATTGTACTGATTGACCCAAGTGAGGTTCGCGGCTGCTTGTTGATGTTATTAACACATTTGAGACTCCCAGTCCACCAGTTAAATTTATGGGGCCGTTCCTATTAAAGATAACGCTCTGCTGAGTATGAGGTTTGCCGAAGCTGTGTTGGTATTAATTTATAACGGCCTAAATTTTTGCTTCGAAACGCGGTTGATTATGCCTAATAAGGGATAAACAGAAAGCGAAATAAGATTTTCCGATATCGTAGCAGATTTATATTTAATTTTTAATAACGGAGCAGTCGATGCCCATCCGTAGTCATATGATATGAACGTGGGACAAGAAGTGGATTTCGATGTTTAAAGTTTTAAGTGTGCGTCCTTAGAACTGCGGAAGGCTAAACGTAGATAAATTATGGAATCTAATATATACCGGTATGATGTGCAAGCGAAAAGGGAAGGGTGGCTACTAGAGAATTTTAGGAACTAAAAATAGATTCAATAGATACTTTGTATTCGCATATTTATAATTTCTTTATGATTAGTATTGATATAGCTATTCTTAATGGTTTAAACTCCTTAGAAATCAAATAAAAATCATTTATACAATTATTATAATTAACGATTAACTGAATTCTTCTGCTATCTGCAAGTTACGAAGCCGATATTGCCGATGCAGATGACGGTGAACCGCCAACCGGCAAACCGGCAAAATCGAAACGAATCTAGAGCCAAAATTTATTCGAATGATTATTCAAATAATCATTCGGTTATTAATATCATTCGAATGCAAATAATTCGGTTATGAAAATTGTCAGGTTATGCCCATCACTAGTTCAATCATCACGCGACAATAAGGGATTCATCAAAAGTTATTTCTCCCTCGGGAATCTGCAAATTGTTGCATATGTATTTGGTGAAGGAAAAATCCAGAACATTTGACCGTTAATTTAGACGTTACCAGCGAGCTTGGGTGCCGTAATTCGAGAAGCTAAAAAGGTATTATTTTGTAATCTAATTTCGAATAAAGAAACCCACTTGGCCTTGTACAAGCGATCAGCTATGCAGTATTTTAAAGAATTGCTTACCGAAGAAATATGCACGTCGCGACATTCCAATGCCTGCCGGAACGAATTCAATCTAATCTTGGAGCCACAGGGCCGTACTCAAAAAAATTGGCGAAACGAAAGAAAATTAAATTAGTCAGTAAATAAAAAAATATGGTATGCTTTATTTTCTCTTTTAACGGCACTTACAACTTGATTCCGTTAAAGCTACCTTCGAGTACGGTTGTGTTTGAATAACGCTTGTTTCGGAATTTTTAAAAGTGACTTTTCGCCAATTACTTTGGTGCGGTTTAGGGCTTCCGCTATCGGAGTGTACAGATTACAGTGCCAGGCCAGCCGGCCCCCGCAAGGCCGGCTGATAACCTTGTAACATAAAAACTGCTATAGGTAAACAGATTTCGTCAAAATGCTTTGCCCCAAATCTCCACTAAAATAGCCAATTCTCCGCAATATCAGAAATAATAATCTTTCTTTAACAAATTCCAAGAGTACTTTTTGGGGCTGCAGAGTTATCAATCCAAATGGGCAGCGTCTGTTCAACATATATACTGCACATGGAATTATCATTTCCGCTCCCAGTAAAGCAACACACTACCCGTATCGACCTGATCACCACCCCGATATAGTGGACATCAGCCTATTGAAAAACTTCTCTTGGCCAATATTTCAAGAAGTCTATCATAAGTTAGATTCTGATCATCTGCCGGTAGTAGCAACATTTTTTCAACCACCCCAAGTGACTCTACCTTTACCTAGATTAATAACAGGCAAAGTAGACTGGGACTATTTTCGTGAACTACTCGACGAAGAAGCAAATAATGCACCGCGCTGACTACGCACGAAGAAAGACATCGACAGCAGTGTAAATCTTTTTACCAAAACATTAGCACGATGTATACACAAAGCCACAAGCCACGATACGCGTAAATACAATACCGAGCGAAATTTGCAACTCCCATATCACTTCCTAAATATTATAAGAGAAAAACATCGGATAAGACGTCTGTGGCAGAGAAACAGAACACCCAACTATAAACAACTGCTGAACCAACTAACTCACAGGGTTAAAAAGGGAATTCGACAATCATCGAATAGCCTGCTACCAGCAGCATATTGCTGACTTAGAAGGGTCCGATTCACCTCTATGGAAGATTACTAAAAGAATTCTTAACCAACCCTCCACAATACCTCCACTAAAGCTTAACAATAAAAATTACTGCAGTAATCTGGAAAAAGCTAACTTATTCGCAACACACATACAAGAGACGTTTATACCAGAAAAACATACCAGCGAAGCAGAATTTTATTCAAGTGTAGAACAAGAATTCCATCTAAGCATTCCGAAGAATAATATACAGAATCAGGTTGAGTTTACATCGCCTAGGGAAACCCAAGCAATAATAAATAAACTACCAATTAAAAAAATCACCTGGACATGAATTGATTCCCAATGTATTGCTAAAAAACCTTCACGGCAAATTAATAGCATACCTCGCAACAATATGAAACGCATGCATGTCAACTAGGTAGGTATTTCCCATCTACTTGGAAAATAGCAGGAATCATAGTTATTCACAAACCAGGGAAAATCGGTAGCGATCCTGATTCTTATAGACCTATTAGTCTTGTGCCCACAATTTCAAAAATATTTGAAAAGATAATTAAAATACGCCTGGAAAAGTATATTGAACAGCGAGCTATAATACCAAGTCATCAATTTGGGTTTAAAGCTAAACATTCAACAGTACACCAGCTAATGCGAATAAACAAAGCAATTATTGTTGCTGGGTTTGAAAACAAGTGGCATACGTGCATATTATTTTTGGACTTCGCGCGCGCTTTTGATAAAGTTTGGATCGATTGACTTTTGTACAAACTAAATGAAATGGCTATCCCTACGTACTTACTAATTATAATACATTCTTTCCTAAACGACAGGACTTTCTACGTAAGAAAAAATACTAGCTACTCAGAGATTAAACCCATAAAAGCAGGAGTTCCACAGGGGCCCGTTTTAGCACCAGTACTTTTTAACCTATTCACCCACGACATGCCCATTCCGCTTCGTACAAAATTGGCCATGTTCGCTGATGATACGATACTCTTTACGCAAAGCAACGACATGCTAATTGCAGCAAGGCATCTACAGCTATCTATTGATGAACTTCTAAGCTGGTTAAGACTATGGCGTTTTAATTAAACCCAACCAAATGCGTAAGCATAGTGTTTACCTTAAGGAGTCCTCAGAATCCACCCCAGATAGTTATTGATGGGATATCAGTTTCATGGAATCCAACCGACCAAGCCGTTAGATATCTAGGTGTCTATCTCGACAGACGACTGACCTGGGGATATCACATTAATAAGAAGTTGAACGAAGCGCGCGTACGACTATCGCTGCTGTATCCAGTGTTAAATAAAAAATCCGCGTTGCGTATAAAATGTGCCAAACTAATTTATTTGTGTATTTTACGACCTATAATCACTTACGGCTGTGTTGTGTGGTGTGTTGCTTCTAAAACGCACATTAATAAGTTGCAGTGATTTCAAAATAAGATACTTCGGATAGCAACAAACTCCCCGTGGTTTGTAAGAAATCGGCAGCTACACTGTGAGTTAGAAATTCCCGTTTTAGAACCATATATTAAACAATGTGTCAACAAGTTTTTCTTAAATCTCCCAGAGTGCTCAAGCGCGGTGTACTACAAACTCGGACAAAAAACTGAAAATTCTAGCCTAAAAAGAGACTTCCTCAAGATGTCCTATTATTTTCCGATGAATAGCGACAATGTATAGTTATAACTTATATCTAGTCATGCATCCATTGTAAAAAGTATTACTTTTACATAAAAACTATGTATAACATGCAATATGTTGAACTAGTTAATAAAGTTTTTAAAAAAACTTGATTCCGCAGTTGCTTATATAAATTAAAATGATTAGAATTTTTCGATTTTTTTATTTTATCTAACGCCTGATCTCTCAACAACATCATGTCTTTAAGCATATTGGTTAGCCATGGAGCATATGCTTTAGTAATCCAAAATGTTTTTCTGGAGCAAACAAATTTAATAAATTTAATATATTTTCGTTAAAAAACTTGACTTTGTCATCTCTATTATTTATATAATAAATATTATTCCATGGAATAGCACGCAAAACATAATCAAATTCAATATAATTGAAATGTCTGAAACTTCTACATGTTTTAAAAATAGGATGTTTGTTTTTTAAGTTTGGCAAATTGATACTACAGCATACCGAATAATGATCAAAATTACTATTTACTGGTAGAACAGAAGAGGAAATTACGATTTTCGTTTTAGAAGTTAGTATGAAATCAATGAATCTACTAGAGGTGTCTGTTACACCTTTGTCTTTCAGACGAGAGAAGTAACTGACTATAGGGACAAAATGAAAGCGAAGCAAGACAGCGCATAATGACAATAATTAGAAATAGCACTCGTAAAGTGAGAAAAATTAAGTTAAACCTGTATATCGAACTTTGTAATCAAATTTAAAGTTTAAAACACAGAAAATTAAACAAATTAAACTTACCAAACAGAGAACTTATTTAACTACCTATATTAAACTAAGTAGGAGAACAATAAATTATCAACAAATTGGGAGCAAATAAATTATCAGTTACTTGAAATGAAAACGTAAATGTGCAACTAATGATAAGTAAACTAAATAAGTTCACTAAAAATTCTCTAAATAGGTTCACCCAAGAAATCGGAAAGATTCGAAATTTTTATAATTTTGTTATCGACTTTTGTGAGAATTTTGCCATTATAAGACCACACATTGCGAACAGCAAATTTAATCCCAGCGGCCTTGAATAATTCCATTCTTTTTTTTGTGAGATCCTCTTTAATGACCATTCTCGTCCCCTTCAGAAGCTTTTTGTCAATATACACTAGGTTTTTAGTACTCCTGTTTACAAATTTAACTATGATGGCAGAATGTAGAGATTTTTTCCTAAAGAGACGATGGCTGCAGTCAATTAAAGAGATAGGAACATCCAAACGTAGTTTCCCTTACAAACTTTTCTAATGAGCTCGACCGTGGATTCGCCCTCTTCTTCTGTAACTCCAAAAAACCGCAAACTGTTTGATCGTGTGTATTGCTCAAGATCGTCGGTGTAGCATTTTATTTCGTTTCGGAAATGAACTTGCATTTTAGATTTAAATTGTTCAAAAAGCCGGTCTAAAAAGTGGGTGCTTTAAGAACTTTTTCAATAATTCTTTGAATTAAATTTTCTTCTTCGGCAGCAGATCTTGTTTGTCTTGCAGTATCAGGCATTTTATTGTAAGAACGAATAAACTGATTAGCACAATAAACTAGCACAGCGCACCACTACAGCACGTCTATTCAGGTTGATCACACATGAGAGAATAATATTATTTCTGCTGAATGTATTTACTACATTAATAAAGTTTCTTCACTACTGCTTTCCTTAAATAATTGTTTTATTTACATTAAAAGTTGTACTATTGTAATTTGCTTTTAAGAAATAATTTTTAAATTTTATTGCTATGCCTAATTCACCATTAGCATTAAAGTTTATCAATTACTTTTTAAATCAAACTTTATTCACAAAAGAGCTATTAATAAGACAACTACGTAAAGTTTTATAGACAGTTTTACCATCGAGATCGTAGTTTAAACTCGAGCCACCGCAGGGAGCGAGAACTTAATAGACCGAGATTTTTAAAACTATAAAGCGCGTGTTGTCTTCAAGATTTTTTCTAACACTAATAATGTCTCCAAGGAGGCCCTCGGGGCTCGGCCCCTCTCCAAGGGGGTCCTCGGGGCTCCGCCCCTCTCCAAGAGAGCCCTCGAGGCTCCACCCTTCTCCAAGGGAGCTCTTGGAGTTCCGCCTCTCTCCAAGGGGCTCTCGGGGCACTTCATCAAAACATCATTTTATTCTGCTTCGAAAGTAAATTTGGGCTCGGAACATGACAATTATTTTTATGAAATAAGTCGTCAACGACCACGTATTTTAAGATCTTATAAAGTAACGTTGTCATTGGCGACGTATTTTATAGAGAAATCGTATTTTAAGGACTACTTAAGGTGCGAGTTTATATAAGTCACGGAAACAGTATAAGATATTAGTGTTAAAAAATACCGGGTGTCTTAAAATGAATTACATCTAGTATGCTTTGAATTTCCCGTAATGTAATATAAAATTTAGATTGAAATTGGCAACACTGCAGGTCGATGTCAAATTCGAAGTTATCAGGTTATGTTTTGCGTCAGTTTTGACACAAACTGACGCAAAATCTAACCTGCTAACGTCGAATTTGACATAGACTTACAGTCTTGCCAATTTTAAGTAAAGGTTTTGATTGCATTATGGGAAATTCAAAGCATACTAGATGTAATTCATTTTAAGACACCCATTTATTGTATAAGTGTTTTAGATGGTGTTTTATCCACGCAAGAATGTTTAAACGCGAAAGCGCAGTTCGAGCGTTTAATTTTCTTAAGTGGATAAAACGCAACTAAAACACGAATACAATACAACGTTTTATCCAACAACTCAATAAATATCTAAAAAAACATACGTTTTGTATTGACAGCCATGAAAAGTCATAGTGACAATTTGGAAAGTACCGAAAGAGCAAATGTTATACGTTTGGCAGTACTGAAGTGTATTGTCAGTCTATGTCAGATTCGAGAGGTTAATAGGTTAAGTTTTGTTTGTTATTTGACACAGATTGACGCAAAACTTAAAATTTCGAATTTGGCATAGCTTGACAGTGCTACCAACAATACAGTAATAAGTGACATGATTTTATCTACTAGTGGAATAAAGTAATTTCATTATTCCCCTAGTGGATAAAGTGGTACTTTAGACAGTTCATAAGTGTGGATAAAACTTCAATTATAAGGTGATTGTCGATAAAATATGTATATTAAATTAATTAGATTGGAGAGTTGCTTATACGCACTATTTAAATTTCGTGCTCGCGCCATTTAAAACTTCCGCTCATTGTGTAATTGGGCCATTCGTCCCAAGATGCAGATCTGTGAAAAAAAGGTGGCGTGTTGCTAACTTTTAACATGGGGATTCGTTTCTATTAGGTATTCTACTGCGTGTGAGGCCGACTCGTTAACATGGCCTGTCTTAATTTTAATGGGTTATTTTGTAATGTACGTCGCCCACTTTTAACTAACGTTCCTAGAGCTAGTAAATAGGTGGCATTAAAACTTTGGTACAATATATTTTGTACAAAGGTACGAAATTAGGTTAGCTGCAATTTAAGATTTGAGTGTATTTAGTACAAACATTTATGTGTAATGTAAAAAAATGTGTGTAGACTGTAACAAGACAGTTAATTTTTCCCTCCTATCTATATTACTGGATTTAGGAACGGTAGTTCAAAGTGGGCGATGTACACTACATTATTACCTTTAAATGTCAATCCTTTCGGCTTAAAATAATTAGTAGTAATACTATAAGTACTTCGATAATAGCGGGTTATATGCGAAAACTTGTTGCACAATAATAAAAGAGTGTCATTTTGACAGGTTAAATAGTCCGACCGCGTAGTGGGAGGATTATTCTGTCAAACTGATACGATTTGTTATTGTACAGAAGGTTTGAGACGTATAAACTGTTCGAAGTACGCATTGTATACGATTTGATTATTGTTTGAGTAAATTTCAATATTAGGAACAAATAAATATTTTATTGGCAGCACGATTTCTTTGTATTAACCTAGCTGAAAGTCATCTCCATGAAAACAACATCGAGTTGACAAAAGTTACGTATTGCGTCGCCTAATGAAGTTACTCTAGTACAATCGACTTTGTATAATCAGTTATAATATCACAAGAGCATTGAAAATAATCGATTATTTTCCGAGTAACGAGTCGTAATCTGCGAAAAATCACGAGAGCGCAGCTCGAGTGGTATTTTAAGGATTACGTCGAGTTACGAGTGAAAAATAATCATTATTTTCGATTGCTCGAGTGGTATTCGTTACGATTATATAATGAATAGACTGATAATAATAAATTATTTTATTTCTTATGTTGGCACTGTTTGTGTTAGTGACACTGTTTATGTTGGTGGCACTGTAGGTCTATGTCAAATTCGACGTTATCAGGTTAGGTTTTGCGTCAGTTTGTGCCAAAACTGACGCAAAGCCTAACCTGCTAACCTCGAATTTGCAATAGACATTTATTACATCATGGCTCTAGATTATTATTATCCAGTATTTTTGCTTTGTTGGACCCACCGAAACACCGAAGTGATTATACCACGCCGTCATGGGTATATCCGTTTATCTATACCTTGTAACTAAGTAAAATTCTCAATTACTATTGGCCGAATTTATAATGAGTTGTATAATCAGTTATAATATCACAAGAGCATCGAAAATAATCATTATTTTCGACTGCTCGAGTAGTATTCATTACGATTATATATTGAATAGACCGATAATAATAAATTATTTTATTTCTAAGGTTGGCACTGTTTATGTTAGTGGCACTGTTTATGTTGGTGGCAGTGTAAGTCTATGTCAAATTCGACGTTATCAGGTTAGGTTTTGCGTCAGTTTGTGTTAACCTCGAATTTGCAATAGACAGTTATTACATCATTGCTCTAGATTATTATTATCCATTATTTTTGCTTTGTTGGACCCACCGAAACACCGAAGTGATTATACCACGTCGTCAAGGGTATATCCGTTTATCTATACCTTGTAACTAAGTAAAATTTTCAATTACTATTGGCCATATTTATAATGAGTTGTATAATCAGTTATAATATCACAAGAGCATCGAAAATAATCGATTATTGTCTGAGTAACGAGACGTAATCTGCGAAACACCACGAAAGCTCAGCTCGAGTGGTATTTTAAGGATTACGTCGAATTACGAGTGAAAAATAATCATTATTTTCCATTGCTCGAGTGGTATTCGTTAAGATTATATAATGAATAAACCGATAATAATAAATTATGTTATTTCTTTGGTTGGCACTGTTTGTGTTAGTGGCACTGTTTATGTTGGTGGCACTGTAAGTCTATGTCAAATTCGACGTTATTAGGTTCGGTTTTGCGTCAGTTTCTGTCAAAACTGACGCAAAACCTAACCTGATAACCTCGAATTTGCAATAGACAGTTATTATATCATGGCTCTAGATTATTATTATCCATTATTTTTGCTTTGTTGGACCCACCGAAACACCGAAGTGATTATACCACGTCGTTAAGGGTATATCCTTTATCTATACCTTGTAACTAAGTAAAATTCTCAATTACTATTGGCCAAATTTATAATGAGTTGTATAATCAGTAATAATACCACGAGACGACTGTGAATTATCAGAAATACTTTTGTTTTCTCACGAAACGGGTTGCTTAGCAACATCACGAGCAGAAGGCGAGTGGTATTTCTACAAAGCAACCCGTTGAGTTTGTAAGCAAAAGTATTTGATAATTCTTAAAATCGTCGAGTGAGTATTCGATTAGAATATACCATGGATATCAATAAGGGAATTACACTAAAAATGTATTTAATGCGTATCCTAAAAAAATTGTTGGAAATGGCATGACATTGACAGCTGACAGCTCAAAATTGAAAACACCAAAACGATAACACCACGGTGTTTTCACTTATTAATACGTGGGCTGAATAGGGATTTTGTGCATTATGAATGGTATAATCGAAATTATACGAGATATCTTAACTAAATCCAGCTTTCTGATTGGTTGAGATCGCTACGAAAAAAATAATCTCATGAATATAACAATTGTCAATATCCTGTTGTGGACACCCTGTGCATTACAGTAGTTCTTTTGAATTACACTAGATATAACCGAACTAACCTGACAAAAGTGTTGCCATTTGGGGAAGTCTAACGTGCTTCCTACTATGCCTTACTCTGTATAAGTTACTTCTTCATGCTGTTCTATGTAAGTGAATACACTAAAAATCAAAATGTTTTTAATAAACCACTGACTTAATCTAACTGAGTCTCGTTTTGTTTTAGATATTGCACATTTAATATATCCAAACCTCATATTTGTTATCACAATGAACATCAAAGAAGAATTACTTCACAATGATTTGTGTAATGCATCAGCCAGCAGCTTACACGAACCACTGATGAAAGTCGCAGATAATAGAGTAGTCGCAAACTTGCATGTGCAGCAAGAGATTGTGGGAGGCAGTATTGATGACGGAGCTTATCAAGGATCGAATATTAAACTAGAGGAGATTGATATAAAAGATGAATTGCTCGTTACTTGTGCAACAAGTGGAAGCCTTGTAGAAAAACAGCTTGTGTGCGAGGACTGTGAATATAAAGCAGAAGACGACACTAAATTCCTGTCAAATACGGTGACCTATACAAAACAACCTATTTGTGACTATGAAATGCAAGAGGAAAATAGCAGCTTAATAAACCATACGACGACACATACAGCAGAAAAAATTTATTCATGTTCAATTTGCGACTATAAAACAGTTAATAAAAGTGTCTTAGTTCGACATTTGAGAATACATACTGGAGAAAAACCTTATTCATGTTTAACTTGCGATTATAAATCAGCTCAGAAAAGTAATTTAGTTCAACATATAAAGATACATAAGGGAGAAACACCTTATTCATGTTTAACTTGCGAGTATAAAACAGCTAAGAAAAGTAATTTAGTTCATCATATGAAGATACATAGAGGAGAAAAACCCTATTCTTGTTCAACTTGCGAGTATAAAGCAGCTCATAAATGTAATTTAGTTCATCATATGAAGATACATAGGGGAGAAAAACGTTATGCATGTTTCATTTGCGAGTATAAAACAGTTAATAAAAGTATCTTAGTTCAACATATGAGAATACATACTGAAGAAAAACCTTATTCATGTTCAACTTGCGAGTATAAATCAGCTCAGAAAGGTAATTTAGTTCAACATATAAAGATACATAAAGGAGAAAAACCTTATTCATGTTCAATTTGCGAGTATAAAACAGCTAAGAAAAGTAATTTAGTTCATCATATGAAGATACATAGAGGAGAAAAATCATATGTGTGTTCAATTTGTGGATATAAAACAGCCCAGAGAGGTCATTTAGTTGAACATATGAAGATACATACAGGAGAAAAACCTTATTCATGTTTAACTTGCGGGTATAAAACAGCTCAAAAAAGTAATTTAGTTCATCATATGGAGATACATAAAGGAGAAAAACCTTATTTATGTTTAATTTGCAAGTATAAAACAGCTAGGAAAAGTTCTTTAGTTCAACATATGAAGATACATACAAGAGAAAAGCCTTATACATGCTCTAATTGCGAGTATAAAACAGCTAAGAAAAGTTCTTTAATTCGACATATTAGAACACATACAGGAGAAAAACTTTTATCATGTTCAATTTGCGAGTATAAAGCCACTCAGAAAAATAATTTAGTTAGACATATGAAGATACATGCAGGAGAAACGCAGTACATCTGTTCCATTTGCGAGTATAAATTTGCTCAGAAAGGTAGTTTAATTCAACATATGAAGATACATACGGGAGATAAACCTTAATCATGTTCAATTTGTGAATATAAAACTGCTTAGAAAAGTGCTTTAGTTCAACATATAGGAGAATAACTTTCTTAATGTTCAATTTTGCGATTCTAAAGCAGCTGGGAAAGGTAGTTTGGTTAACCATATGAGGATACATATACAAGAAATGTCTTCGAAGCCATTTGTTCGACATATGAAGAGATGTAGGAGCGAAAAACATTAGAACGATAGGGGAGAGTCATGTTGCTGGTCCAAGACTTATCATGTAGGAGAATAAAGCAGTAAATAAACTGCTCAACTACAGGTCTAAAGAGTAGCTTCAGAATGTGTAGTTCAAAACGTGACCACCGAACTTCTGTAGATGGCGCCAAGTGGACAAGCCGCCACTGTGCTACAATGCTTGGAAATTTTGCAAAGTGGAAAATCGCCACCTTTCGCCAAAACCAAATAGCGCATGAAGGTGCTCGGGACCTTAGCAACAACTTTGCCCCCTTTCAAAATTTCGATAACTGTAGCCGTTCGAAAGTTACAGGCGATCCAGACGGACGGACGGACGGACGGACAAAACGTTCGCATAAGTACGCTGAAGCTACTAATAAAAATGTCAAGTCAATTGAATTTTATGTAAAGTTAATATTACTTGTTACGCTTATATGTTATATTTATATTAGATGCACAAAAGAGGATTGGAAAACTTGGAGTAATGTAACCATATTGTTTTTAGAAAAATTGAGCAGCAGTGTGAAAATTCAACAATATTCCGTTAGCAGTAAACCATTGTATATATTTCCCTCATATCTTATGCAACAACGTAGATGCCTGAAAAGTCATAAGTGTTGTATTGTGGATCCTTCGTATTTATCTATTTCAAAATGTTGCTATTTGTATGTATAGTATTATCTGTAACCTCTTTATCTACCGATGAAGAGACTGTATATTATATAAATGGGTCCCGAGTGGTGTAGCTTGAACAAGCGTCCATGTTCGATCAGCAGAGTTAAGCAACGCTGTCTCTGGTCAGAACTTGGATGGGAGTTCCACGGCTGCATCTCTCGGCGCCTCGTGGTACGGCTATCACGGAAAAAAGTTGGTCCCGGCGGTCATACAACATCATGACAGTCGTTAGTGGGGTTGGAAGTCCTCATAACTGCACAGCGACGCCTATAATTGGCCTAACGGCTGTTGGCTGAGTGCGAATTAAATTAAGTTAAATAAATTAATGTAAAATTAAACTTTCTTTTAACACATTGACTGCCAATGAAATTTTGTAATTTTCCTTCTTAGGCCAAATGTACAAAATGTTTACACAGCATGTAAATGCGACCTTAGAGCAATGTCGACAAAAAAAAAATTAAGATACTGCATTACTATTGGCTTCTATCAAACCGTGCTGGTCCGTTACAGTGCTACTTATTTATCTATTAAGTGCCAACAGTGTCATCGGTATAAAATTATGTGCTGGTCCCACGGGGCCAGCGCTATCTGTACCAGCACATTACTTGCTGGTCCTATGCGACCTCATGGTAGCCACCAAGTTAATGAAAAGAAAATAAATTATTCTTTTCTGCTTGTTGCTATCATATTTAAATCGCAAATAGTTGACATCAGAAAGAATTTGACATACTGATGGGGTCAAATTATAGCGGTTGCCTAAAATTGTAAGGAACATGGAGCATAAGTGTGTTAGACAGTAGTGGATATATATATTGTACCAAGAGAAAACAAGGTGGTATAACAGACCAACAAACATGTACCATTTTACTTGTTTCCTAGCTACCAAAGTAATTATTGCATTATCTATTTCGGTTACTCTTATGGAAAATAGTATTTGAACCTTTTTTAGCTGATGGAATTGCCATGTTTTGTACAATTTTAGGCAAAGGGGACAAACAGAGAAGTAACTATTTGAGTAGGCTTAACTCTCATTTTAATTATGGCAGATGTCAATTAAACATGCCTATTAAAATAATAATGTGTTGGTGTGGTCATCTCTTTCTTACTCAAGCATTTTGTTTTGTTCATGTTATCTCATTGCTGTTATCCCGTATAATTGAAAACTTTTATCCTTTAAAACGGCCCTTTTATACTTTCGAGAATTATTGCGAAATTTTTAGCGAAAATTACCATAGTAATTTTCACTACAAAATAGTATATTATGATACTAGTGTGTAAGTAAGATATAGAGGGCGCAGTTGACAACACTGCCTTAAGGTCACTATATCAATAAGGTACCGCCATTAGTGATTTTGTATATCTATCCTTGTCGCACAATTTTCTCCAACTGGGGATAAAAACACATAACCTAACAGATTCCTCACTTTACAAGTGCCATTACACCAAAAAGAAAATCCCCAAAAACTAGTGTCCTCCCTATTGCACTTGGGAAATTTGTATTTGTTATCCTTATCTCACAATTTTCTCACATTCTCAAGCGAGGAATGGAATGGCGTTACCTTATTGATATAGTGACCTTACACTGCCTTACAGTGACTATATACAAGACAGTGTGGCCATACGATTGTTGGCCTCCATTAACAGGCAAATTTGAGCGTAGAGATATACAGTGCCTTTCGAAATAATCCAACGTTTTTGAGTGGTCATTATTTTGGAGCTAGTTATTTTAACTAGTTGATGTTAGTTACACGTGCAGTGTTATTTTTGGACATTGACATTTCTCATTGGCGTTCGTTCGTTGTGCTTTTAAGGTGTGTTACATGAAGTTTACAACCGGTTTCAGTTATGCTAGTTTACAATACAGGTAAATGCCGTCTTCCTGTTCCCTGTCTCCAAACCTCCCTGTTCTGTGCTTGGTCTTCTTCCAGGTTCCTCCATGGCTCTCCGAATACCCTGATTCCACGGTTTGCGTGGTCTACCTCTTTTTTTCTTAACCGGCGGCGACCATTTAAAGATCTTCATAAGCCACGTCGTTTCCTCCATTCTCCAATTCTGTCCACAACTGATTCTGGTGTCTCCATTCTGCGTCTTATTTCCTCGTTCGTCACTCTATCTCGTCTCGATACCTTTCCGCTTTTTCGTCCATTTGAACTGTGTTTAGTCTTCGTTTCATTTCCGCTGTTACAGTCCATACCTCACTGCCATAACATAGCACCGACTCTACCATTACTTTACCTTATTTCATTTTTTAGAAAAACTCCAATCAGCTAATTTACATTTATGATAAAAAACCATGAAAATAGTAAAAATATATTTCGACTTCAATAAGTCTTCTTCAGTTTACATGTATTTTTCATTATAAAATTCTTTCTGTAAGGTAAAATACAATATTAGTTGTTAAAATCACAATAAATTACGATAAATAGGAGAGTGAACGATGTTCTAAAGACCTTAAAAAGGCAAGATTTACATACCTTATTAGTCAAAGGGTTCCTTTATAATTTTATTTGTTTCCAAAATTGTTTATTTAAAGCAATTTTCACTTTAGGATTCATTATCAGTGCTCTATACGTTATTCTATTTATTTGTTTCTTTCCCACGTGACTTATTCTAAAAGATCACTATAAATGGAAAAATTTTTTGCAATAATATCACAGTATATAAGATAAAACTTACTAGTTGTAGAAAATTCTCTTTGCAGAATTGTTTTATAGATATGTTTGATTTTCCAATGGTTAGGAAAATTTGATAGTGATTTCTGTTATGTTTTGCAGTTTGAATATTGTTTTAATTTCCCTGTATGAAAAGAAATATTTTAGATAAAATCGTTCTTTCTTATTAGTAATGTGATTGAACTTACTTGGTTTTAACGATTTTTAAAAAATCAGATGATTTTTTAAATAATTTTCAGGCCATTAATTAGTAAAGGAAGAAGATTTCTCTTAATTCGTGTTGATAATTTAATATTTTCTATTGTTTAGCAGAAAGCATGTTGGCATCCTAGGCGAAAATATGGAAAGATTGAAATGAGGTCTTTAGAACATCGTTCACTCTCCTATTTATCGTAATTTATTGTGATTTTAACAACTAATATTGTATTTTACCTTACAGAAAGAATTTTATAATGAAAAATACATGTAAACTGAAGAAGACTTATTGAAGTCGAAATATATTTTTACTATTTTCATGGTTTTTTATCATAAATGTAAATTAGCTGATTGGAGTTTTTCTAAAAAATGAAATAATTTAAAATACAGCTGTAACAAATTTTTAACACAACTACAATTACTTTACCTATTCTTTTTTTGTTTTTGTTAGAGATAGTATTGTCCCATCAAATTGATTTTAAGTACTTTGTACTATTCGAATTCTGATCTCTTCTGTTCCCAAACCTTTTTCATCGATTGTATTGTAGCACCGAGGTATTTAAACCTTTCTACTTGTCTTACTGCGACATCTTCATTTATTAAGACTTCATATTGTGCTTTCGAGTTGACTACTAAATACTCCGTTTCCTCTAAACTTATGCTAAGGCCCCATTTATCGTAGCACCGATGTAATCTCTTTATCATATATTCCAAGTCGAACGCATCTTGTGCTATTACAACAATAGCATAATTATAAATTGTCACATTTAAATACTGTGCAGAATATTAGTTTTTCAGGGCAATGGATGATAAAATTGGACCCGCTTGCGACGCTAATGAATTATTTGACACTGACAATTTACAATTGTCAGATTTGAAAGGTTTTATTTTCTTCCATAACCAAATGAACAGGTTCTACCAACCTCTTTGAGAACAACTTAAAATTAACTAAATATTTTGCCTGTTAATGGCGGATATTCGCGTCGACCAATAGCGGCGAAACATCCCTATGGCCACACTGTCTTGTATATAGCCACTGTACACTGCCTTCGAGTCCATATGCACTGCGGCAACGAACCATGGAATAGAGCCCACCATTGTTCGGTGGATGAAATCCATGCTAGAAAACCGCAGGGTAACCGCCACTCTGAATGAGGATACCGTAAAGGTAACCGTCAGGCGTGGGTGCCCGCAGGGGGAGTACTCTCGCCCTTGATGTGGTCCCTCGTCATAGATGGGCTCCTACGTGACCTCAACGGAGCCGGCATATATACGCAAGGCTGTGCAGATGACCTTGCTATTATCGTAAGAGAAAAATTTCTACATTCCATCTGTGAGGTTACTCAAGATGTCCTCAGAATCATGGAAAGATGGTGCGTAGAGCACGAATTGTCGGTAAACCCCGACAAAACCGTCTTGTCCTGTTCACAACGAAAAGGAAGATAGAGGGCTTTGTTGACCCCGTACTCTTCGGTACTCCTCTGAAGGCCGCCGGGAAAGTTAAGTATCTGGGAGTAATCCTGGACGCCAAACTGACCTGGAAGAAGCACTCGGAATGACAAATACAAAGGGCAACTGCCTCCTTTTGGATGTGTAGACGCACCTTTGGAAACACGTGGGGTCTTAAACGGAATGTCATCATGTGGATGTACAATCGTCCACAGAACTAATGTCACCCCGAACGTCAGTTTGGCTATCTCGATAGGCAACACATTTAACGTCACTTGACCCAATGTTTTTTCGATGCTAATAAACACAAAGCGTGACACCGAAAAGCGATTAGGCAGAGAGAAAGTAGACATTTTAGAAGCAAATCCCTCCGTTTACCATTTCGGTGGTGAATCACAGGGGGTTACAGTTTATTTGTATTAAGCAGGTTTTATTTCATCGCTGTTGTTAATATTATTTGTTATTTGTATGACCTAGAAACAAGACATGAAGTAATTCTGGTTGAATATAAACTTTAACAGATATTGATTAATGAAATTGTTGAAGAGTTTAAAGATTTTCGTTTATTGTTAAACGTTATAAGTGATTAAAATTAAAATAGATTTTTCTACCGCTAAAGGCACAACATTGGAAACCTAGATTTGACAAACAAATATTTATCTTGTTTTCACAATTTGAAACACAATTTAGTAGAATCTGAAAAATAAGAAATAATTTTAATTGTTCTACTTGAGGAACGTGAAAATTTTTGCGAAACTGAAAGATTAATTAAAAGGTTTCAAAATTTAAACATATACAGTAAAACAGAAAATCATTTAAAATAGCATAATAAATGACACTCCGGAAACGTCGTGTGATAATAGTATATTACACAAGTTTAGAAAAGTGGAGTTTTACTAAACGAATATAGCTTGATTGGGTACGAGCGAGCGAAGCGAGCGATTAACCCTAAAAGCTATATAAGTTTAGTAAAACTGTGGGTGGACACTATTTTTTCGCATTTTGTATTAATAGTTATTAACAAACATTTATATAAAAGCATTAAACCACATGTTCATTAAAAATGTCCATAAGGGGCGGCTGTGGAAATTCAAATGTATGAATAATATGTTGGTAACACTGTAAGTCTGTGTCAAATTCGAGGTTATCAGGTTAGGTTTTCCGTCAGTTTTGACACAGACTGAAGCAAAACCTAACCTGCTAACCTCGAATTTGACAGTGACATTACCATATAGTAAAGTGACACTTCTATGCACCAAAATGCCACTGTATTAAACGATTTTGAATTTAGTAAAGTTCCACATTATTACACAAAATGCCAAAAACACCCTCGACAGTGGAAAAAGTCCGATAAAACATATCATAATAGACCACTGCCGAAAATGACATCATTCAGAGAACAACTGCAACTGGTTGTTTTCCAAACAGCATTTTATCTAAGTGAGCAATTTATTCTATATTTTTACTAGTCTTTAAAATTGATTTCATTTAATTTGATCAAAAATTTGTTCATATTTAACTTACAATAAATAGAATTTTAATTCGTAAAATAGAGCAAAAATCAAATGGTAAATTATTCGAACGGCAGAATACCTGTAAAAAATCGTTAAACACAGATTTTCGTAAAACTGAAGCTCCTTAAGAAGTTTCAATGTATGTAGAAATTCAGGAAGTTAAAAGTTACTCAAAAACTGGTGTAATACACGCACACAACTTCCTTTTACAGTGATCTTATAATTAGCAAAGAATTTGATTTTTAATTTTTAAGCATTTGTCAATAATTACAAATTCTACAGAAACCGTACAGAATAAAGCGTTAGTTGAAGAGACAAATTTTCCCTAAACTTTTAAGCAGAATTCAAAAATGTAATAATATACCAGGTGTTCCATTTAAAATAGGAATACATAAAAAAAGAAAAAAAAACAAAAGAAACCGATTTTAGAGGTATTCAACTATCCCACATCAATACACATTAAAAATGTAATAAAAATGCATACTTCCGGTTATGCGATTTTCTTCAAAAGCTTGCTGTCGCATCTAGGTAGCACACAAAACTTATATATGAAGTTTCAACATCATACATCTTTTCGTAACATTGAAAATCACTCTTGGACCTTTTAGCTACTTTTTACTTCCCTCGTCTGAAAGACGAAGGAAGTATTGTAATCGCGAAAATATCACCTTCCGAGATTTTTTCAGATCTTCACGTTTGACGAAAAAGAAGTTTTCTCAATTCCGTCAATCTGTCTGTCTGTCTGTATGTCTGTCTGTCTGTCTGTTAGCAGTATAGCTCAAAACTATTTGTCGGAGGAAGACGATATTTTGCATACATATTATATATCTACCTAGCATGAAACCGGTACAATTTCATACAAATATATACAGGGTGAGCACCTTAAAAAATAAAGTTTTGTTTATTTTTGTGTTAATTTTGAAATAAAAAGAAGTAATAACTTTCACATAGGTCAGGCTTTACATTTCCCGAAAATAAGACTCAACCGATAAAGGATAATGTCACAAAAGAGTACAAATGTTTCAACCATAACACCGCGACGTTTAACAGAGGCGAGCGCCGGACGTATCTGGAAGAGATTCGGTAGCGCAATTGGAATTTCGCTGCAGTTAGATCCGCTGCGGATATGAAGTTAACATCGAGCAATCTGCAGAGCTGCAGATGTGGCGAATTCAAACCCCAGCGGGATACTTTTTTTTTATTTGAAAATGTATTTAATTTATTAGAAACGTGAAGATAGTTTTACTCCTAACTTAATTTGATTTTTAAATTACTTAGTGTCACAATTTCGACGAGGGAAGTTTTGAGTAAAGCCCTTTACAGATTTTTTTAAATTGTTTTTCGCATTCCTGAGGTAGAACAACTTAAATTATTTTTGCAGTTTTCAGTAAATTGTGAAAATAAGATAAATAGTTGTTTGTCAAATCCAAGTTTCCGATGTTGAGCTTTTAGCGGTAGAAAAATCTAATTTGACTTTAATTTTTAATAGCATAATAAATTAAATTGTTAGCTATAATTTACCAAGGGCAGTGATAATTACCGCAATAATTTTGACAAATAACGGGTTATTTCTTAACGGTAACGCACTTGAGGGATATTATTTGTCAAAACTATAAGGATTTATCACTGGCTGCGACGAATTCGGGAAGATAGTTCTTAAATATATTAATAATTTTTACAAAAGCGAGAAGCCATTTTTCTGACAAATTAATTCGACACTTCATTATAATAATATGTTTATTTTATTTTATTTAGGTACTCAGCCAACAGCCTTTAGGCCAATTATAGGCGTCGCACTGTAAGTCTATGTCAAATTCGAGGTTAGCAGGTTAGGTTTTACGTCAGTTTTGACACAGAGTGACGCAAAACCTAACCTGCTAACCTCGAATTTGACTTAGATTTACAGTGGCATCAACTTGTCATAGGATACTACTGAATTTTAATTAGGTAGTTTCCATGCTGATTGAGAATCACCCTAGGGTCGTTTTCACTTCAAGTGTGATCTGATTTGTTAAACTGACTCACGTGAATAAAAATAATCAAATTTGATTGGTCTGCAATATATGTAAGAACTTATCCTTTGAATTAAACTTCGGATAGATGGTAGCGATGGTGGTTCCTTAATTACTTAAAACGTTTAACAATAAACGAAAATTATTAAACTCTTCAACAATTTCATAAATCAATATCTGTTATAATTTTATATTCAACCAGAATTACTTTATGCCTTGCTTCTCCATCATACAAATAACAAATAATATTAACAACAGCAGTGAAATAAAACCTGCTTAATACAAATAAACTGTAACCCCGTGTGATTCACCACCGAAATATTAAACGGAAGGATTTGCTTCTAAAATGTCTACTTTCTCTCTACTTAATTGCTTTTCGATGTCACGCTTTGTGTATATTACCATGCAAGAAACATTGGGTGCAGTGACGTTAAATGTGTTGCCTATCCAGAAAGCCAAGCTGACGTTCGGGGTGACATTAGTTCTGTGGACAATTTGTTAAGTCATTTTGCTGTTTCAGATGCTTAATTGCATTTCACGCCGTTAGTTAGGTCATTTTGGTATTTTAAATAGCCACCTAGGCTTTAGAGCAGCGTGCCCGTATGCTAAGCCCTTTTAGTTCTTTATTTGGCTCCATCGCCTAATTCCAGAATCACGATTTCGCACATATTTAGCCCCAAAAGCAGTAGTTTTCGTCGGTTGGAGCTCTCCTCTGATGGCGTTTTTCCGAATTCCGAATAGCACGCTGTTGTTGCGTGATACCATCGTGGCCCGCATTGGCTCGTTTCATTTTATCGCCTTGCGATTGGCTGCCAAGGTTTAGTCACGTGAGGACGCGACCAAGGTGACCTTTGCGAGCGCGTCCCTTTGGGCATTCAGCCGAGAGCCGTCGAACGAACAAGAGGTCGCAGAGTGTGTGCTTTCGTGCGGCGCTTCCGCCCTTGGCGGGGGCGTCAGCCTTTTTCCCGTCAAGTGCTGCTTCAGCACGTATGTGATATACGGTTTCGCCATAAGTGGCAGTCGTCCGGAGCCCGTTGCAGAGAGCGCTTGTGTGGTGGTTGTGAGTCGGAGTTTGTCGAGTGGTCTTCGGCGTAACGTGGGTGTTTTTGGAGCCCAGTTCCTGCTACTGTAAGTGAGGGGTCGTGCCCCTTCATCTCGACCTACGAGGATTTGGTTCAGCAGAACGAAAGTGGCCCCTTTCTTTTCGTCGTCCCGTTGTACGCGTCCTGACGCGTCTCCCGTCGCCATTGAGGCGGTTGTGCATTCACCCCCTTTCGCCGTTGTAACACCGAAGGTACCTGCCACCTACGATTGCAGCTCGTCGCAACTCAACTGTACCAGGCTCCCTCGCCGCCTACGCATTAAGGTATGTGCCTTTAACCTGATTACCGCTGTGAACGCGAGTGTTAATGTAAATCTTCGCTGCCCTCCGCATAAGGCAACGTGCATATTTGTACTCATTACTACTCATTACTGCGCTAGTGTATTCATTCAGACTTGCAGACTGTTCATGCCGCGAGTGCTATTGTAAATCTTCGCTGCCCTCCGCATAAGGCAACGTGCATATTTGTACTCATTACTACCTATTACTGCTCATTGCTGTTCACTAATGTGCAACATCTGTCGTTAAGTTTAGAGCGCGCGTGCCAGCTGGTGCCCTTAATTATAGGTTAAGTTTAGATACAGGGCGACGCACTCTGCTGCCCATTGTAACCCGAAGTTCAATATATGATTGGTTAGTTAAGGGAACTATTGTTTGTTTCGGCTTGTGCATGTTCTGTTACAGATAGACGCCCCTTTATTGTACGGATTATTGTACGACGGAACGAGGAAGCTGTGAGCGTGCAGGTGAGTGAGACAGCTGCGCAGTCGTGGTCGGATTGACACCTAATTATAATCCTTGCTTAAGGCAATCCCGAAATTGTTATTTGACCTTGCAACTCTTGAGTAATCCTATCGGCGGAGTATTTGTGCATGCTTCGCTCCCGTCTAACCGTCCAGGCCCGGTTAGCCGGGTTAAGACAGGCTTGGTGGCGCCCTCATAATTTCGACATACCCTGTATATACTATGCCACCGCACGCTAGCCCAGAACGTATCGTGTGACTCACGCCCGACTCCCTGAGCGTTCCAGCCGTGGCCTATTAGCCTATTTCGAACCGATTTCAGGGCAAGTGTGCCAGTTTTCCAGGACTGATTCAGTGGTGCGATGCTCACCTTGGGTGGGTGTCGTAAAGTTCTTTTAATATTGTAACAAATTGTACACTGCAGTGATAAGACCCCTCATCACATACGCTGCACTTGTATGGTGGCCGCGGGTCACTTTAGCTAGCGCAAAAAAATGCTTTGGCCAACTCCAACGGCTAGCTTGTCTAGGAGTGACAGGAGCAATGCGAACAGCACCCACAACGGTCCTGGAACCCATTCTCGGACTCGTGCCCTTTCATCTAATGATTGAGGCTGAGGCTAGAAGAGCGGCCTATAGGCTTAAGTGTGGAGGCCAGTGGACAAAGGTAGGAGGAACGCTGAGACATTAGAGGGTCCTGTCAATTATAGCAGAGGCTCTCAGCATGAGGCGTGATCGTATGGTCCCCTCCTTTTCCTTCAATAAGCCATATAAAACAGTCATCCCTTCTAGAGAGGACTGGATTGCCCGTGGCCATAACCTTCTCACTCCTAAGGGACGTATCTGGTTCACAGACGGCTCTAGGACGGAGGCTGGCGTAAGGGCGGGCGTCTACGGCGAATCATCTAGAGTGGAGCGTTCGTTCTGACTGGGCAGGTACGCCACCGTATTCCAGGCCGAGGTGTTTGCCATCCTGGCCTGTGTTTATGAAAACCTAGACAGAGGTTTTACTAACAAACATATCTACATCTGCTCGGACAGCCAGGCAGCTCTCTTAGCCCTGAATTCCTTCAGGGTGTCTTCGGAGCTAGTGTCTGAATGTCGAGCGGCGCTAACGAGACTCTGCATGCAGAACTCTGTAAAGTTGGTGTGGGTACCAGGTCACAGCAACATTGACGGTAACGAAGAGGCGGATCAGTTGACTAGGCAAGGCTCCAGTGGGGACCTGCCTGGACCCGAGCCAATTCTTGGGATACCATATTGCAACGTAAAGCTAGAAACGAAGAAATGGGTCTGGACCCGGTTCCTTCGTGAATGGTCTTTACAGCAGGGACCAAGGCAAGCTAAACTCTTTATCGGGGAGTTATTGCTGTCGACGTCCAAAGAGCTTCTAAAACTCAGTAAGAAGCAAATTGGGATCCTAACAGGACTGTTAACGGGGCACTGTTGCCTCAACAAACACCTGCACAGAATCGGTATCACAAATGATCCGACCTGCAGGCTATGCGGAGAAGACGAGGAATCTTCCCAGCACATATTATGCCAGTGTGTCAGACTAATGACCCTGCGACACAAACACTTCGGCGCAGCGTTCCTAGAAGCGGAGGACATGAGGCTCATCTCTATAGGTTAAGTGCTAGCCTTTGCGGTTGCTACCGGTTTGTTCAAAGATGAGATTTAAAAGGCGGTACACAATGGGCCTCAGGCCTAAGTGCCGAGAGGCCAATCCTTGCACCACAAGGAAAAGAAAAGAAAAAAAGTGTGTAAGTACGCCTTTAAAGCATGTCCGACGAGTTTAAGAGCACGACGCAAACTGGAGTGCTTTTTTAACGTTGCTAGTGCTTTAACGGCACTTATACACGTGTATCATGCGCTATTTTATCGTGCAAAAAGTTGTCATTTTGACACGATCGTAGAAAGTAGCTATTTGTTCAACAAGTGCTAAAAACACTTTTAGCACGAGTTTGCACACAATATTTTTTCTACTACCTTAAATTTACTGTTATTAATCCATAAATGTCGATTTAATAAAAGCTTGCATTTATGACAGTTATAAATTATGTCATAGCATTGATTAATTACACTTAAGATAACTCAATGTAATAGCCGACAACGGAGTCGAGAAAATTGTTCTATGATTGGTCACTAGTTGGCGCAACGCTCGCGAATTCAGAAAAATATTCCCAGTTACTCAGTCGTTACCTGGGACCCAAACCCCATTTTGCGGATACAAAGTTTGTTTAAAATATCCTATTCCCACACAGATGGCAATGGACGTTCTCATTATCAAGTGCAGAGGAAACAACTAAACTTGTTTTACAGTCTTCACAATCAAATTTATCTAAACATTTTTTTGCTAAATATCCAGCAAAGTACGTTACCGCACAGTCTTCCAAAGTGGAAGGATTATCGTCGGTATCATATTCAGTGATATCATCGATATCCTCCCAATCGGTTTCGCAATCAATGGTTTCGCTTAAATTTTCAGAAACAACCTGAACAGATGAAGTCAGAGGACCGGAAGAACCGATAATACCATTTTCCGGTATTAATTCCACAATGCTATCATTATCTGTTTCGCAGTTACTGTTTGTGGATTTCATTAAAGAATTGATTGCATTGCTTCTAAAAATTGTTCTAAGTGCCCTGGCGCTTGGATTACGATTATATCCACAATGCTGCCTATATATAGAAATTTGGGTCAATCGGTTAGTTAACATATATGACATTCCCTGTTCTTTTTCTTCCTTAAATAGCTGCAAAATGCCTTCAATCACGTGTAATAAACCTTGAAAACAGGGTGGTTTACTAATTTTATTTGTTTTTTTGTCAATTTTATATAGGTTTGAAACAAGAGTTTTTGCTTCGTTGAGAACGTTTAAAACATGATTATTTTCAGCGGAGAGAGCCGATTTGTAGGGATTTTTGTCATATAATAGACGACTATTTAAACAATCGAACAATTTATTCATAAAATCAATGAAATCTGCCGTATTTAAAGCCGTAGCACTTACTAATTCTCCCGTTGAAACACAGGTTCTAATCGCAGAAGCAACTGAGTGGCTAAAAACTTGAAGGGCCAGTTTGACATTCATTTTTTGAAAGCAATTAGGTCTTACATGGGCTTCTGTCAACTTAGTTAAGGCTTTGCATTTTTGATTTTTTTTATCAATTTCATACACTTTTACAACATCGTCAAATGAAATTTTCTTGTCTTGGTCATTTTCCATCCCAAAATCTCCATTTAAAAGATTATTCCGCATGCTTTTAGCAATATGCATGGAATCCGGTATTGCAAAAATTTTTTTTTGCTTGCGTTATCTTCATTTAAAATGAAAAAGGGAGTTTCGTTAGTTATTTTTAATTTTTTAAACGCTGCCTGGTTGTTTGTGCCTTGGTCACAAACTATCAGGCGAGGATTTAGACCTGCATTTAGTAATCTTTGCCCAATTTCTGGCACCAAAATATTTAACGCGTCTTTACTAACTACTTTCTCGGATAAAAAGTACGCCAGGGGCATCTTCCAGGGTGAATACAGACCCCGAGCTAAAAACACTAGTGCATGTTTGGCAGGTGCACCTTTTCGTCCTAAATGCCCCATATCTTCGAACCCTTCAAAAACATCCATTTGTTTATTGAATTCAATTTTTTCCGCAATTGCCATTTCATCAAAACATATTGCACATTTTTTTTCTGACTCTTCAGCATTTTCAAATTTTTTTTTAACTTGATAAAAAAATTCATCATTAAATCCAGGCCTAAACTGAGATTTACCCAACCACTTAGTAATTGTCGATTTTCCCGGAAGAATAATCCCCTGTCGCCTTAAAAAATTATATGTCGATGACGACTTATAATACAACATTAAAGCGAATTTTTTTTCAGAAGCAGCCCACTTGTTTTTCTTTGCCTTAAACTGCATTTTTGCAAAAGTCTTCGAAGATTCAGAAGAGAATTGAAATGAATTGAAAAAATTGTCGACGTTGGTTTGTTCTTTTAAATTTTTTACCTTAACGGTAACACGAGAAAATTTTTTACGCAAATTTTTGATTTTCGTTTTATAACCTGCAATAGAAATTCTCATCTTCTTTTTTTGTGGAGTTTCCTCAACATTTCCGAACAATTTTCGTTTTAATTGATTTTGTTCAAACATGGACGGCATGCTTATAATTTTTTCAATAGAGGATGGACTACATACCTCTGAACAATCGGACGAACGATTCGGACTCTGATAAACAATATTATTAATTATCGTTGTATTCTCTTGCCTACGTGGTCCACTGTAAGTTTTCTGAGTGGCAGACACATTCAGTTTTTCAGATGATGAGGAACCTTTATCTCCATTAAATTCTTCATTAAATGCTACTGGCACTGCTTAGACTCATTTACAAATGCGTCGACTTGAAAATGATTTTTGCATATATATTTATTACGCAATTGCTTTTCTGCCAAATCCAGAAGACTAACGTTTCCTGAAAGCAAAAAAAGGTTTTTATAAATTCTGCGAGTCGAACAGTATTAGCATTGTATTAGGCATCTAATTCTTTCATTTTTGTTGTGATACTAGAGTATTTAGCAATTTACCTGAATTCAGTATCCACGGTTTAGATCGCTCGTCGCATGGAAAGCGGTACATCCGCAGCCCCGGAAAATCAACCTGTTTCTTGAAACAAGAAACATAGGAACAACGGTTGCCAGGCATGTTGAAAAACCTATAAATTAAACAGAATAATGTAATTAGTTTCGTTAATAGGAGTATTAAACTACTACCAGTAATGAAAGTGTGAAATAATGTAATCATTAAAGGCCGGATTTGTAGGCAAAATAAAATATGAAATTAGGCAAAAAAAAATTAAAAACAGGCACTTTTCAGGCAAAGACAATCTGATTAATACCCTGAAGCAAAAAATAAAAATTGCTTATTTTTTTTAAGTTTTATTTATACTATTTTTTTACACGTAAACCGAATACGCTACTATGTATTTCTCTAAATTATTTTCTGTAAAATTCAGTCTTCTATCAGTTAAAATATGTTTATGTTGTGAAAACGAACGTTCCACATCGCGAGACGTGATGGGCGCGTATTTAAAACAGGATACTTCTTTAGGGGACAAGCTATCCATTATTGCTACACCCCTCCCTCAAGGGCATTTTTGATGTTGTTAAGTTTTTGCCACCCTGGGTTTTTTCCAGAACCATAAGAATTTTCTGATGAACTTTTTCTCCCTTGACTCCACGAAAGTTCAATGAAGCTTGATTCACCAACTTCGTGCTCTCTTAAACACACTTCTTGGAAAAAATGTTTACTTTATGAGGGCTAATTGCTAATTTAGTACCTATTTTGAAATCCGGAAGTGACCTTCGGCTTATCGGTTGTCCCGTCATTAGTGACTCACGCCTAAGAAGGCAGTAGAAAAGCACGTGCTCGCTTGTGGACAATGTTCCTATTGGCCCGTTTTAAAATTCCCAGAAAAAAAATGTGCGACTTAAATTTTTCAGGCGTTATTTTCGATTACGAAACGAAAAAGGCCCATATTGTTATAAATTGTCAATTCAGGAAAATTTTAGGCAAAACATTTAAAACAGGCAATTTTAGGCAAAATAAAATATCTGTAGAAGCATCCCCTCCTATGAAAACGAATTTATAATTTATTAAATTATCAATATCTATTAGCAAAATAAACAGGCAAAATAGGCAAAATCCGGCCTTTAGTAATCATTAATCAATAACATTAAATACGATTATTCTAGAAAATAACTAAACACTATACATACAGGCTGTTTGATGAAAAATGTTTCAACCCGTAACTTCCTTGTTTATGATCGGATTTAAAAAAAATAAGAATAAAGAAATGGTTTTCCAAACTCTGCAAAATAGTGCTAATCTTGATTTTTTCATTCCCTTCTTAAATACGTAACGATAGTCAGTTGTTTTTTCTTAAATGGATATAGATATTCAAGACAACGTTGAAAAAAATGTGAGTGGGGCCACTTTATAGAGCCTGTCAAACCATTTTTATACTTTTTTTAGTTATTAAAATCGGATAATAAATAAAGAAGTTATGGAATGGAGCATTTTTTATCAAACAGCCTGTATACATATATGGCTAATTGAAATATGTAGCTATGTCACAAAATTTGAAAATAGAAGACAGTACGCTAATGAGATGCAAAATAAAAAAACTTTGTGAAGAGTATGTCAATTTTTTAAAAATCTAAATAGGTAAATTCGATTGATATTGATTAACTGATATAAAAAGTCGAATGTGAAGAATTCTTGTTTGTTAAAAATAAAACTTTATTAAAAATTATTGTAACAAATTAGAAACTTACCTCAAATTAATCAATTACACTGATAACAAATGCGACTACTAAGTGAAGCACAAAACAGCAACTTAAAACAAAAACTCACAATCGAAAACTCACGCACAGTATACACCTTACAAAAAGGGTCACCACTGTCGGAATGAAAACAAAATGCAATTTATTCTGCTTTTAAACATTCTTCAAATTGTATTTCAAATTAAATAGCAATTTAAAAGTAATATATTTGTGGTCCTAATGCCGATAATCTATTTCCACTGATTAACCAATGGTACTTCTAAAGAGGGATGCCGCCCCTTCCTTGAACAGGTAATTCCACAATCAATGGTTCCACGAACCGATAATAACAAAGGACTACAAAGTCTTGATTAAGTATTTTCAATTAGGTACCTATAACAAGGTTTCTCTTGTATCAAATGTGTTAGAACATCGTCAAAGTCCCAAACAACCACAGGAATTTTAGTTTAATCCGTTGTTAAGAAATTCTTTTTAAAAAAATTACAAAACTAAAAATTTGAAAATTCTCTTAACATGACTTTAAATCAAAATTATCCAAAAATTGAAACATTGAAAGTTGACATTGTTTAATGTAATTTTAAAAAACTATTTGACTATTTGACTCGTTTCACTCGTGATTTACCTGTTTTTTTTTGCGTGACCAAGTGTCTTTAATCAATGGCGTGACTTATATGCCTTCTAAGACACTTTTACCACAAATAGCTATTTTTATTTTAATATTTTCAAATCGACTAATATCTAATAAAGGAGCAATTCTTTAATTTCTATCTCGGCATTCCTAAAGTTATATTATAAGTAATAATTCTTTGATTATTTCATTGATTAAATTATTCTAAACCTTTGGTCCTTAATAAGACCATCCAAGACCAAACAAGACGATCCCGAGGACGATCCTAAGTTCAAAATTGTTCAAAGAATGTTTTAAGTCATGAGTTATTAATGCGTGACGTCGTATTTGAATGAGTGCCATCTGTATTAGAGTAGCTTGAAGCAATGGGTCAGATGAATCCGGTAACAACGCGACGTTGGAAGACCCTGGGCTCGCAAGCTCCATCTAGAGCCGCATTGTCAAACACGGGCGCCGTCGAAAGTAGTGGCGCCATCTGGCGTTCGCCGGCGTATTAGAGGTTCCGCCGGCAGACGTATGAATAAGCTATCTGAAGTGTAATTAATCAATGGTCATAGTAAAGAGATGGTCGTGACGGCGCAGGTGACTGTTTTCGCAGCCAGTAGCTGTCAAAGTTAGTTATCAAAGGTAATTATAATAGTACACATTTTACTTTATTCATTACATAATGTTTTAATTATTTGTAAAACACTTTACCCCTCACGAAATAAATAACTGGAATAACTTTATAACCTCACTTCCTGTTTAAAATTCTAAATTCAACACCAGCTGTTTACTTTTAGCACATGTGCTAAAAGTAAATAGTTGATTTCACTTTTAACACGCTGATTTATAAAATGTAATGTTTCGACAACCGTCAAAAAAGGGGACATTCGCGCATCTCTATCAATGCGCGAAGTTTGCCATTTTTTAACGTGTTAAAAAATGGGATATTTATTTACGTTACCATTGACGACGTGAAAAAGTCATTTCGGGCATTAGAGCGCCAAAAATGTTCGCGCACTAAGGCGCGAAACAATATTGATATTCTTGTTTGACGGTTGTAGAAAAAACATTGTTTGTATTGTGAGCGCGAAATGTTTTACAGCATTCGAATGACTTCTGCGATATACAGGGTGTTAATTAAGTACGTAGACAAACTTTAAAGGGCGATTCTTTGATTAATTCTAATATAAAAAGTCCTTACAAACATGGGGCCTAAACGGCTTCCTTTTCGAGATACAGGGTGTTGAAATTTAAACAAAAATTATGTTATTTAAAAAATCTGGAAAAAGCCTAGAAGTATTGTAATGAAACTTGGTGTATGTTAGTATTTCATAAAGTGGCATTGTTTGGTCAAAATAAATTTAATGTATTTCCACCAGTGGCGTGCATCGGGGCCACCACAGTTACCTTATTTCAAAAAAATCTGGTAGGCCACTGTTTTTTAGTCAATACGACAAGTTTTTTAGCTTTATCCATTGAAACTATACAAAAGATGTATCTTTTATTTTTTTATAGAATAAACATTTTGCGAGACAAATGGAAAAATCTGTAACAGCAATTTCGTACATTGGACGTTAATGGGACCTAAACGGCTTCGTTTTCAAAATACAGTTTAAAGAAACTTTAAAAAAAAAATATTTAATAAAAAACAATCTTACAATAGCTACAAAACTTTTTATAAAAAACAGTGGCGTATCCGAATTTTCTAAAATAAGGTAACTGAGGTAGGTCGCCCCGATGCACGCCACTGGTGGAAATAAATTAAATTTATTTTGACTGAAATACTAACCTACACCAAGTTTCATTAAAATACCTCTATCCGTTTTCCAAATTTTTGAAAAAAAATGTTTTTGCTTAAACTTCAACACCCTCTATCTCGAAAAGAAAGCCGTTTAGGCCCCATGTTTGTATGAACTTGTTATCTTAGAATTGATCAAGGAATCGCCCCTTAAAGTTTGTCTACATACTTAATTAACACTCTGTATAAAGCTGTGAAAGGACAATATCTAAAAGTCTGTATAGTATTTTAATGTTTCGGATTTACAGAAAATCATAATTTATTTACATGTAGACACCTCTACAACGGAAGAAGGATGGCTAAAGATATCTTTAGAATTTCAAGAAATATGGAACTTCCCCAATTGCTCAGGGACACTTGATGGACGCCATATCGTTTTTAATACACCCGTTTCTTGAGGTTCATATTACTACAACTACAAAAACAGAAATAGTATTGTTTTATTGGGACTTGTAGATGCCAATTATAGGTTTATCTATGCAAATGTTGGAACTAATGGAAGAATAAGTGTAATTTGTTTAAAATGCTTCAAAGTAATAGTTTACAATTACCAACCCCTAGCCATTTACCAGGAATATCAAGGCCAACTACATTTGTTTTTATTGCTGACAATGGATTTCCGCTTATAGAAAATGTAGTGAAACCATTCCCCCAACAAAGATTATATCATGAAAATCGTATATATAATTATCGTCTTTCAAAAACAAGCAGAATGGTGGAGAGTAGTTTCGGCATTTTAGCAAACAGATAGAGAGTTCTGTTGAATCCAATTCACTTGAGCCCAGAAAAGGTTGAATTAATTACACTAACCTGCCATACAATACACAATTTTTTGGTTACCGAAACTTCCAGTTATATAGACGAAAATATAGAAAAAAATTCAAATATAAAAGCAGGTTGGCAACAAATCAACAGGTATTGCTAGATCGGTAATAGAGAATTTCAAAACCTAGTTTAATTCACCCGATGATGCAGTTCCGTGGTAAGATGATGCAGTTAAAAGGAAACCATTAAACATAAAAAAATATACTTGTATTTAATATTAAATTAAACTAATTCACACAATTTAAACATGTAACTCTGGTATGAATCTCATTAGTACAAGCGCCAGGGAAATCGTTAATAGGACTTTACGTGCAATTCTTGGTAACAGCATTTTGGGTTAATGGGTGGGTGAGGGGCTGTGCTCTGAGTTTAACTTTAAGTTTTCGGATCGATCGGAGAAATTGTTTTTCCACAATATCGGAAGAAGTGTTGAAAACGGTTTTTTAGTAATTTCTCGTTTCCTGTTGCTCTGACGCTGAAATTGCATGAACACAAGTTTGTAGTTTATGAAATTTCTCACAACTTTTGGAAATGCCTTTTTCTCGTGGGCTCAACAATTTAAAAGTTGTTACCCCATAAAGTCAAGAAATTAAGGCTTGAAATGGGTTTTACGTAAATATATCGCTTTCAGTTAATCCTACGATAAAAAATACTCTTATATTTTTTGTAGAACAACTAATTTGCATAAAATTTGTGTAAGAGATTTTTCCATTTGGACAATTATTTACCGTTCTACAGCGCCGCAAATGTCGCAAGTCACGTAAACCGTACATTTAGTGTGCACTTTCGAACGGCCCTGTTCCTTCGAGTGTGTCGCACCAACTGTTTTCCACACCACCTTTGAGGTACAGCTTGTGGCGCGTTTTTTTACGTGGTCTCCCCTATAGGTCTAACCCACGAAGTGTATTTCTACACTTCCCTTGGTCTTTTTGATGGGCCGGGTTCTGCATCGTCAATTCCAATCATTGCAGAATCGTCGATTTTGTCGCTCTTGTTAAGTTGTGTTTCCCTTGAAACGAACTGGGGAAGAGAAAATATGTTATCGTCGTAGCTGGTGTGGTATTCGTGTTCATCTGTAGCAAGAATTCTGGAGATTTCTTGCACGTTCTCACAGGATTCCCCTGCGCATATGAAACAAATGGCGGTGCACTTTAAACCTGCTTTGTGACAGCCACAAGCCTTTCCACATTTGGTCTTACACCCGCATGAAATTAATTTAATTATTGCAGTAGGCGCGAGAGGGTTCAGTGCTAGGCACCGGTGTAAACATTACGGCCACGTTTCTTCCAGCCTCATATTTCCCCGGGTAGAGTGTCATTTCCAAGCCAGGTTTGAACTTGAAGGTATGTCCGGAATGCGTGCATCCTGGCTGTGTCTTTTGTAGGTGGCAGGGATGCCAGATTAAACGTTGACTTCGCAAGGGATTTCGCGAAGTGTTTGTATCGCAGCAAGTTGATTGACTTGTCGCTATGGATGTCTCCACCGTACAACGCAATAAAAATGTCTCTCCCGCTAATGCGATGATATCCGCGTCTACATCTTTCTGTACAAAGTGATTCGCTGCAGATTTCAGGGTAGGTGTCTTTTCTACGGTTTTAAGAAATTTCACTTTGCCCATACCGTAAGCAGCCGATGTTGTGTCACAACCAGAAAACGCATGCAAGAACAAGATATGCTTTGATACAGCATTGCTGTGTTTCACGCATGATGTAGAGTAATGCTGTTCTTTCGTAGGTATTCAGTTTTCTGGGCTTGCAAAGAAAAACGTTTGCACAGTTCCGTCCTACTGCCGGCAGAAGTACCAATATGTGGATGTCCTCGGCGACAATGGTTACAGGTGTCTAGCACTGAGCCTCCCGCGCCTCTTGCAATAATAAAATTAATTTCATGCGGGTGCAAGACCAAATGTGGAAAGGCCTATGGCTGTCGCAAAGCGGGTTTAAAGTGCACCACCATTTGCTTCCCGCCGGAGAATCCTGTAAAAACGTGCAGGAATTCTCCAGAATGCTTACTACAGATGTTGACGAATATCACATCAACTACGACGACGACATATTTTCTCTTTCCGAGCTCTTTTCAAAGGAAACACAACTTGACAAGGGCGATAAAATCAACGATTCTGCAATGAGTGGGATCAACGATGCAGAACCCGGTCCATCAAAAAGACCATGGGAAGTGTGAGGCTGTTAAAAATACACTTAGTGGAGTAGGCATATCGGGGAGACCACATAAAAGACGCGCTACAAACTGTACCTGAAAGGAACAGTGCCGTTCGAAAGTGCACACTAAATGTACGGTTTACGTGACTTGCGACATTTGCATCGCTGTAGAACGGTAAATAATTGTTCAAATAGAAAAATACCCATATACAAATTTTATGCAAATTAGTTGTTCTACAAAAAATATAAGAATATTTTTTGTAGTAGGATTAATTGAAAGCGATGTATTTACGTAAAACCCATTTCAACCCTTGATTTCCCGACTTTATGGGGTAACAACTTTTAAATTGTTGAGCCCACGAGAAAAAGGCATTTCCAAAAGTTGTGAGGAATTTCATAAACTACAAATTTGTATTGATGCAATTCCAGTGCCAGAGCAACAGGAAACGAGAAATTGCTGAAAAACCGTTTTCAACACTTCTTCCGATATTGCGGAAAAACAATTTCTCCGATCGATCCGAAAACTTAAAGTTAGACTCAGAGCACAGCCTCCCACCCAGCCATTAACACAAAATGCTGTTACCAAGAATTGCATGTAAAAATTCCCTGGCGCCTGTACTACATCTAGTATGGATATGGAAGTGCAAACCAACTCCTTTAAAATTGGCTTACATACTTATATTTAATTCAAACTGTCAAATTTTATTCTTTTATCCATGTATTACAACATTATATTGAAATAAACAAATTTGCACGTAAAAGTAATGTAATTGTCCAACAAATAAGCCTGCACCGGTCGAATAGACACTTCATCTTAAATCTAACCTAAAAATATAATATATTGGACTCAGTTGTAAAGGCAGCAATTTGATCTTTCATAGCCATACTAGGTGAGATTAATTGTTGATCATACTTTATTTTAATCAGTAAATGTATGACTTTTGCGATGTGTTTTTGTGTTTTATTTAATTATAAAATTACTCACAGTGCTGCTCTTTAATTCATGAATGTATTGTATATAAAATATGAATTTAATACCATGTAACTCGCATATTAAATGCTGTAATAGTAATTTTTCCACTCCTGTAACTAAAATGGCATTTAACATACTAACATACACGTCCTTAAGTGATATTTTAATCATGTCTTCATAACTTGTGACTAAAGAGCCTCTTAGTCACGGGCTGAAGTTGGCAACGATGTTTTAGTCACTGGGTGAAGTTAGGTTCAAACAGTATTTGCTTTATTAGCCACAGCCAAAACTAAAATCAAGTTAGTTTTCAACTGTCAACATTGTCGTTTGTAGAGCATAATTTAACATAACCTAATATTCAAAATCTTGCAATAATATGTTATATTGTCTAAATTTGTGGTCGTAGAAAAAGTATAGTATGTAACAAATTATATAAACTCGTCTAGACGCTCGTTAGTTAAACACTCGCTGCCCTAAATTTTAGTTTTGAGTTACCTTGCTAACTTCATTTGCAACCAATATCAAAACCTGGTTTGTAATAAAATGTCTAACTACACTCTTACAACGAGGTGTAGTCATGGCCTGATCTGAGTCATGTTGAAAAAAGACTATATAATACTAGTGAACCACCCGAGCTACGCTTCGGTGGGAAAGGGTTATACATGTCACAATCAAAAACACATACAACCTTACCAATTATACATACAAAAATGTTGATAGATGAACATTAAAATTACACGATTTAATTGTTCTTTTAAATTTGACGTCAAAATCGGGGCTGAAGAGTTTTTTGTGAACGTACCACATCAGCTGTTTCAACCGATCGTAATTTAATTTTACTTTACTTTTTCGTTTTTGTTTTGAAAATAAAAACCGGCCTACAATCTAAGTCTAAAAATTTGCAAACTTTAAGCTATCATACAATTTAATCGGTCCAGTATCTTCGGAAGAGATAGCGAATAAAGATACAAAAAAAGAAACCACCGATTTTATGGTATGGGATAACATTTGCATTGCTAAATCAGCGGTAAGCTGGCACCATTGCTCTTTTTCAATAAGTAATTTGTAGTTTATCGTATTGGTGCTACTTGCAAGCTCTTATCTGACAAACATTTCAAATTTCGAATTAATTATTATCAATTTATGCACTAAGGTTTTAACATCGATTGTTGGAAGACTTATTTGTAACTGTGCTTCAAGGAACTGGTGAATTTCTCTCTCTTCCTACGTTGTAGCTTTCAATGAAAGGCTCAAACATCTTTTCCAAATGTAAAGCAACTTCTTTCCATGTAGGAACATGGCCTGAGACAAGGCTAGTCAGGATCGCCGAAATATCTCTTTCCGAAACCCAGTCAACTGGCACTCCTCTACCGGCGTACTGGATAATGTGGTTAGCATCACGCTTTCGACGACTGCCTTGCCTTACTTTCCCTTCTTCCCCAACTGTGGTTTCGGTACCCTATTTTTAAAGCGACTGGGTGGGCCGCCCGCCAGTTGCCAGATGTCGGGATTGAACCCCGTACCGTGGCACCGCAGCCTGACGCTCTAAACGCTCCGTCACGCTGGCGACTTTTCTAAATTTTCTAGCGCTTTATCGAAATTATTTTTTGTTCAAGGTCCGTCTTCCTTGTGGAGGGGTAGAATATGATGTACGAGAGGTGTTTACGCCAAAACCGAAATTTATTTTTTTAAAGGAAGTAATTCAAAATTGTATATAGATTAAACCAGTTTTATTTTTTTAACATAATCTCCATTAACATTTACACATTTATTCCATCTTGCCATCAAAGCATGAAATCCTACAAAATATAAACTTTGTTCCTGTTGTCTAAACCAATTTAGAACACATTTTAAGAGCATCTTCCTTGAAATCGTTTGCCTCCAAGATGACGTTCAAGTAGTCCAAACAAATGAAAATCTGAGGGAGCCCAAGTCTGGACTAATGCAGGATGGAGTTTCCCAGCCTAATTTCGTCAAAAAATTCTTTGCAATGTTTGCTGTGTGTTGCGTGAGATTATCCTGTTGAAGGATTACTCCTTTTGATACCAATCCTCTTCTTTTCGAATTGCTTTACAAACTTTTTTTACTGACCCACACTTAATTAAGTTATTTTCGCTATTTCCGAAACAGTAATTTCCCGATTCTGCTTAATTAAATCATTAACACGTTGAATAACTGCAGGAACCATTTCTGTTGCCCTGCAACCTTCTCTCCCAGGACCAGCACTTACCTTTAAACTGCTACTAATTTAACCAAACATCATATTAGGACAAACACCGAAGCACCAGTATTATTAGTAATAATGATTAATTTATACAAATGTAAATATTGCGGATCTGCAGGGTAAGGAATGCTTTTCCTGAGATACTACTAAGATAGGTAGAAATTTTATTTACATTTTTAATTAAATCATCATTGTCAATTAGTAACATCTGCATTTGTTGATTTAGAGCAAAAGTTGACGCATTTTCTAGTTCTAAACAAGTATAGTAAGTAATTGTAAGGACTGGATTGCTTCTATTAAAACAGTTTTTAAAGAGTATGCGGCAAGATTTTTACCTAATTCCTCATTTTACAAATTATTGTATTTATGTTTCTATCTAATAACAGTTACACCTACAAATTCTTGGTGTAGTCTTCGGAATAGGTAGATGCCAGTTTAACTCTAAATTGTCTATTTTGAATAAAGTTTTTGATAAAATTCAACATGTTGCCTTTTATACCCCAGTCACTTAATGTTTTTATAATTTTAGTTCTGGAAACTGTATCACAAGCCTTTTCAATATCCAGAAATATCGCAATTAGCTGTTCTTCATATATAAAAGCATTTCTAATTTCTGGTTCCATGTGTACAATATTATCCATTGCACAATGACATTTTCTGAAACTTTGTAGTTCACTTATTAGAGTATGGCGTTCTAGATAAGAAGTTAATCGTGGGCTTGCCATTTTCTCAAAAACTTTACATATGGTAGATGTTAAGACTATAGGATGATAGCTATCTGGATTAGTTGGGTATTTGCCTTGTTTCAGTATGGGTACAATAATTGACTTTTTCCAGTTTGATGGGAATACTCCATTTGTCCCAATTTGATTATATAGCTGCAAGAGTAACTCTTTGAATGTAACTGGTAATTGTTTTAGCATTTCGTAATAAATGTTATCTGGTCCAGGAGATGAGTTTTTAGGGTTTTCCATAGCATATTGCAATTCCACCCTTGAGAAACGTTTATTATATGTTTCTAAATCTTGCGATGAGTCTATGGATTGGAATGTATCTGGTGTTACTACTGTATCGTTTCTCTTGCAATTATACAAGTTTTGGAAATATAAGGCTAGCGTATTTGCTATCTGTTTTGGAGATGTTATTAATTCGTTTTGAGGAGATTTTAGAGCTTTAATTGTGAAATTTGAGAAGTGTCTTTTTATACTGCGAATTCTTTGCCATACCTCTCTATATTTATAGAGCTAACATAGGATTCCATGGTTCTGCTTTACTGTTTCTTATTGTTATTCTACATATGGCTCGAAGTTTTTTGAAGCGGATTAACCTTTTTACAGTTTTATGCTTTTTGTAGATATTGACAGCTTTATTCTTGTCTTTAATCGCCTGGGAACATGATTTATTCCACCATGGAATTTTGTACTTATGTGGGAAGGTATTCTTCACAGGAATGGTTTCTGAGGCTCTGTGTGATTGTAGATGTTAAAAGGTCGATATCCTCTTCATTAGTAAAAGTCGGAAGAGACCTTTGAAGACTTAATTTGTAGTCTTTCCAATCGGCGTTGTCAATTTTTCATTTAGGTAAAGTTACGTTGCTTTCCAGGTTAATAGCAATATTAGTTGATAGATGAATCGGGAAATGGTCACTATTATATAGATTATTGTCTACAGTCCATAATACTAAAGGTGCTATTTGAGCATGGCAGAGTGACAGGTCTATTGCAGAGAAAGAATTTGTTGCTGCGTTAAAGTGAGTAGCACATCCGTCATTTAGGGGTATTAATTGATCGAAGTTGTCAATGGTTTTCTCGATTATTCTTTCTTTATTGTTGGTGCGTTCACTGCCCCATAGCAGGTTATAGGCATTAAAGTCTCCTACTAGGATGTAAGGAGGGGGTAATTGTTTGAAAACCTCTTTTTTCTTTTTGAAGGGTTTGCTTTTTTATCGGATGTTTGGATTATTTGTGATTCGTTAACTTTTGGACATTCTGTATTAAGTTTTTTAAATTTAGAAAACCATCAGCATTATCGTATATTGTTCCTGCGGTAGAAGTAGATGGTGGCGGCCGTTTATTACTAGGTGACATTATTTCTTGAACTATTTCTTCAGTATTGGAATCACACTTGGAAGCAATATGTCCTGATTGATTGCATTTAAAACATTTAGGTTCTTCAAACTGTGAGAAAATACGGTTTATCGTCGCCATAATTTATTAGCGTTGAATAGGGAAGAATAGTGTTTTCCTCGGGAACGATGTATACAAATCTACGGAAGCTCACAATGTGTGAACAGTTGGGAATCTCGCTTTTATAAGATAAATCGGTGAGATTATTTTTATGTTTAAGTTCATTAGTGCTGTTTCCCTTCGTTAGGGATAGTTGGGCAAACATTGGACAAGATGATTTTCTTGGACGGTGTTATTAGTCTTCATTAATTTGATTGTCATTTATTTGGATAGATTGGTGTTTCTTTTAAAAATTTATTGACTAAAGTTTTACTTGAGAGGTATATGCAAATTCGCTCATTTCAAAGCCTTGAAGCGGTCAATATATTTTTTGGGTCAAGTAAATTACCGATTGCGTATACGTATTCTTTTATTTTTAGACCTTCGGTTGCATTTAAGATTATTCCCTGTTCTTTTTTAGGGTACTGGAATATGTTCTTAAAAGCCGCCTTCCCAGGGCGCGGCGTATGGATCGGCGAGCGGCGCGTAGCTCGCCAAGCCACGCCGAGCCAAGCTTGGTCGAGCCTGGACCATTCCCACGACGCGCTGAATCGCGAGCACGTTAATAATAGCATAAAGGATCGGACAAGATAACGCGAGCCTGCCACTTCTGTACGCAGTTGAAAATGGACAAGTTCGTACTCTTTGGAACGTTATCACGAGCCGTAGTTAGGAATCAGGCTCCCCAAAAAAGGCTTCTGAAATGATAGGGTGTGCACCCGAAGATATAGTTTAAAAAAGTACACTACCTGGAATGACCTTGCAGATCTAAATGTGGAGGGCTACATTTTTTTGCGATTGCAAAGAAGCAGAAAAAAATATTTTCCGATTTTTTTTTATTGCTAAAAATTTATGAATTTTATGCGTACGTCGCATTTTCAAGCTTAGTTTTCAATATTTCTCAATGATTTTTAAACCATTGGAAAGATTATTCTTTCTGTATTTAGATGATGTCAAATTAATCACGAATTTACTTTTAGCAAATGCTACAGAAATTGTTTAAATAAAGCGTAATGGGAATGCGCGATATACATTTCGGCATCGAGATATTTTGAAAACAATTGCACATAAAAGCATACTTCCAGTGTATGAAATGTATAGAAAAGAATGGAGAAGTTTTTAGTGAAAGTATTATCGCTATTGCTTTATTATTATAAAAAATACGATTTATTTTTGTACATCGCTCCGTTGTTTTCCGCTGCGTGTTTTGAGTTAGCTCAGGCATAACAGATATCTACCTCAAAAAGAATAAAGTAGTCCTAAGTATTGGAGTAAATATTCCTTAGTACCCTAGGAACAACCCTCTAGGGTGCCGGCGTCATATCAATATCATAAAAATATCTTTTGTTCCGGTAAAGTACCTTTTCTGTTTCGAACATGACAAAACATTAATAAGAAAAGTTATTCAGAATCTAGAATTATGCCCCCATGCAAAATTGCAGAAACATTCAGTTACTTTTATAAAACCTGGTTTTTCTAGAAAAAATTGCAAGTCCTTCATTTGATATGTTAATGTTTTTTTCTAGTGAAAATTTTGTAACCTATTAGATTAGGCCTATATGGAAAACAAAACTTAACAACTATTATTATAAAACTAAAAAACCATAAAATTTAGTTTACAATAAAAAGTGTGTTATTTTTGAAGTAGGTAGCGTTAGTACAAAAATGATCAATAACATTTCTTGTGAACTGGTAGTTTCCTTTTGAATTTTCTTGTGGTTATTGCTGCTTTATGAGAAAAACACTGCATTAGTTTTATATTTTTATATTTTCTTCCTTAAGTTATAATAAATAAATGATATGGATATAATAAATCTTTGAATATAATTTTTAATTATTTGAATAAATTAAACAGCCCTAACTAAAACATAGTTTTTGTAATTTTCCTGGCTATACTGTAATTCTAATTTACTCTCATCCCAGGGCTAGGTCGCGGAATCTAATTAAAAAAAGAACAAATGTGAACTTGCTTTTGCTATCATTACTAATTAACTACGTTTGGCTATCAAAATTATTTATTTATGGTCCTATTTTAAAATGAATCATTTAATTGTAAGCACTCTGTATATCGCTATTTTTCTAAGACCATTTAACAAGTGGGTTATATTTTTTAACTGATGGGAACAAATACAAAACCAAAGTGGTTTTCTTGCTTCGAGAATACGTAAACAAGCTGACAATTTTAATTAATTTCTCAATGTTCGCGCAATTAACGCTGGAATGTAATTATTTCGCGTCATAAACAAAACACTTCCACCCACGCCACGAAGCGGAAGTGTCGCTCTAAGGGACGCTAACCAAGCACATTTACAAAACTAACACTTTTAAGAGGCAATTCTGACCTTTTGATGACACTCGTTATTGTTTGCCTGCAGTTAGTAAGACTCAAATCTGCGCTAGAACCTACCTGGTAAACGGCTGATGCTCTCGAACATCTCTGGAACCGCTTCCAATGAAGTTGGCGCCCCAAATCTCGTGCTCCGCTGTGGTATACTCCCGCTGCTTATTCACTCGTATAGAAACTTATAAAGCTGTCTGGACCTCCGTAGAATATGCCCAAAACACCACAGTTTCCACTGGACCACTTCTACGCCTCGTATTTTACCTGCCTGGAAGCCCAATGCAAGGCAAAACTTCCACAAGTAACCCAGGACACAATCACTCAATTAAACAACACTTTTAATTCACTTGGGTATTTATTAATTCATAAAATAACTTGCTGCTCTGGGGCAGCTTGGAAATTTTACAACCAAAGCTTTCGCAGAAGCTACCTCAATTATTTTGTTTACAGTTTACCCATTGTTACATGAATTGCCAAGCCTGCTCTGATTTTATTATGTTTTAAACAAAGATAAAGCTATTCGGGAACGTCATTATGCAATTATTTTCATGGCCTATGCTATTTCTTAACAATTCTGAAATTCAATTACTGAACATTCTTATAATAAATATTTGTTTTTTTGGTTATGTTTTTAATTACTATTAATTATTATACGAAATATAAAGGCTATAAAAATGGAAAAAGTAGGTCCGATTTTCAAATCCAGAAAGGAGTTCCTTTATCTCCGATCTTATTTAATGCAGCGTTAGAACAGTTATTTAGAAAACTGAAATGGAAACATTATCGTAAATAGCAAGCACATTAACAACAGCACAAAAGCAGCACTAACAATTAATAGTAAAAAACTTGAATATGCAACGGAAGCAACATATCTAGGTCAGATTATATCATTTAGAAAAGCAAAGGAGAAAGAAATCCAGCACAGGATAAGTAAAACCTGGAAGAAATTCTGGTCACACAAGTATGTTTTCCAAGGGAGTTTATCAGCAAATATAAAAAAATAAGTGTTCAATAAATTTGTAATACCGGCTTTGACTTATGGAACACAGACGTGGTCATTAGACGGGCACAAAATCGGCTATTAGTGAGGCAAAATAAAATGCTGAGGTACATTCTAAAGTTAAAATTAAGTGATAGTGTAAAATCCGAAGAAATAAAAAGACCTGTAGCATGCCGGGATATGCTCAAGTGGTTTAAAAAGCTCAGATGGAACTAGGCCGGTCATGTGGCCAGGTTGGCAAAGATCAACCACGGAATGGCCTCCAGCATTACCGAGAAGAAAACGATGAAGACCTAAAACTAGATGCGAGGATAATATCAAGAAAATGCCAGGACACAATGGATGAAGACAGCACAAGACCGTCCGAGATGGACAAAAGTCGGGGGAGCCTTTGCCCGAACGCGGGATGATTAAATGCAATTATTATTATTTATATTAATCTTTAAATTTCCGATTTTTAGTGATTACTGGTGAGATTATTCAGGTATAACATATCAGCGTAATATAATTATGAGTAGGTATAATACATACAAATAATTTGCAACGCACAGTATATTCGTATTGCGATGCAAATCAGTGATCGGCAAGGCGCGTCGAGCGTGAGACGCAAAACACGCAGCGGAAAATAAATCGTATTTTTTACAACAATAATTCAATAGAGATAATTCTTTCACTAAAACTGTCTCCATTCTTTTGTATACATTTCATACTTTGAGAGTATACCTTTATGTGCAATAGTTATTAAAATACCTCGATGCTGAAGTTTACAACGCGCATTCCCGGTACGCTTTGTTTAAACAATGTCTGCAGCATTTGTTAAAAATAGTTTTGTGTTTAATTTTACATAATCTGAATCCGGAAAGAATAAGCTTTCCACTTATTTAAAAATTATTGAGAAATATTCAAAAATAATCTTGTAGATGCGATGCATGTATAAAATTTATAAATTTTTAGTAATAAAAAAAATGCCGGAAAATATTTTTTCTGCTTTTTTGCAATCGCAAAAAGAATGGAACCCTCCACAATTAAATCGGCAAGGTCATTCCAGATAGGGTACATTTTTTAAACTATATTTTGGAGTGCACACCCTATAATCGAATTTATGTCCCCCGATTCCTGAATACCGATCCAAGGCGAGCGAAAAGGTCGAGGCGCGTTTCCTTTGACTCGTGCAAAATTTACCGCCAGTCGACGGGAAGCCCGAGCCGCGCCAACGAGCCACGAGCAACCTCTTTCCCACGGCGCGAGGCTCGGCGAGCTTCTACCTGCTTTTGTAATACGTATATTTCATTTATTTAGATCTTGCTTTATAAGCATTTATTTTTTGTTCTAGAATTTAATATTTGTTGTATTGTATATTATTTCTGCTGAATGTATATAAAGTTTCTTTACTACTGGTTTTCTTAAATAATTGTTTTATTTACATTAAAAGTTGTACTGTTCTAATTTGTATTTATGAAATAATTTGTAAATTTTAATTGCTAACGCCTAATTCAGCATTAGCAATTACTTACAATTTATGAATTACTTTTTAAATCAAATTTTATTCACAAAATTTTAAATTAATGAGATTGGAAGGTTGCTTATACGCGCTATTTAAATTTCGCGTTCGCTCCTTTTAAAACTTCCGCTCATTGTGTAATTGGGCCACCCCGTTGCCAGGGTGCAATTCTGTGAAAAAAATGTTGGGTGTTGTCAACTTATAACATGGGGGGATTTGCTTCTATTAGGTATTGTTCTATGCATATATTGAGGTGGCATGCTCTAATTGGGTCTCTATTATTTAATTAATTGGATATAAGTTAAAGCAACATCCCAATGAACAATCCTCTGTTTATTATTTTTACTGTGATCTAACTTTTGCCTGTTATCAAATTATTAGGCTGCTTAAAATGTGACATGTACCTATTTACTGCCCACAATATTTTAATATTTTATTTACCTGCAATTAATTATAACAACAAGCTAGCTCAGTAGAACAATAACTCATTAATCACAGGTTGAGTTCCTAAACCGTTTGTAAATTAAAATTGATCTTATACGGTACTGTACACCGAAATTAGTTCAAATACGCAGTAGCTAATGTTTGCAATACTAAAACCTACAAATGGTTTGTGTCGTGCAGTCAGCGTTGTTGACGTTAAAATGAGTGAAATTATGAACATTCGAAAAGGTATTTATTCAAATCTTCGGGCTTTGGCGGTAATTAACATTAATTGTTTTGTGACGTCAGATGCACGCCGCCGGAAATATAGCAATTGTTTCTGGAAGCTTGCTCTTCTCGAAACCTTCGCCTCAAAATTTGGAACGCCCTGCTTATTTTTCGAATGGCGCCTTTGGTGGAGCCCTTAAGAAGCTGGTATCTTCTTCAGTAAAGCCCATCAAATTCCAACCGCTAACACTGATTTTTAGGCAAAATTGGTACCTTATAACCGGTGGTGGCTGCCGCACTGTTCGGCAATGACCCCAGTTGGTATCTGCCTCTGGAAAGGCTTTCTCTGGTGTTGAAGCTGTTGGTGGCCCTCCTGCAGTCGTGCCCAATGTGTAGCAGTGAAGACTCCTGGCTCTGGACCCTTATCTTGGCCGCAATTGAAAATCGGAAACCCGAACTGAACGGCTGGCGAAATCGACGGAGATGCTCTCGGAGAAAAATGTTTCTTTATGTGTCGGAAAGCCTCACAAACATTCCCGCATGAACTTTGACACGTGCACAACGCAATAATATACTTTTCAAGTTAAAAAATGCTGATTTATTATATAAAAACTTTAATTAAAGTGGAGCACAAATTTCACCATGTCAAGCTTAATAATTTTTCTCTTGTTTTCCCCGTTATTAAAACAAATTCGAATCTGCTTCTATAGTTACAATGCTATAAATACGTTTTGATGAATTTTAGTACATAATAGAAATAAGTTTGAGTACATAATTTTAAATTTTCAAATTTCTTACAAACTAAAATATTGTCTTTTCCTTATATTTAAAATCGTCTCTTTGCGCCACACACACAAACACGTTTTATTACTTGATTTGCTTTTTCACTAACGTTAAATGCACTGATTATTTATAGAGTTCATTGCTTCTCAATTGCTTTTCCATGTCCTTCTGCCTGCTTTTCAAAGATTGCTCTATTGCAATGTACTGATTATTTTCTTCTGGCTTTCTTTACCTTTTTAGATTCCTCACAAGTTTCACTGACTAGCTTTATTGAAACCTACGCTTCTTTTACTTGCACATAGCACACCTTTTTGTGACTATTAATTTCTTTCGATTCGGCTATTCATTATGCACAAACCTATTATTTAATTTATTTAAAAGTCAACTTCGACCCCTGTGAAAAACAAGCTTGCCTTTTGCGTTCCTTACTCAACTACTTTATTATTACTGGCATTTCTTTACCAATGCATTTATTGTTTGAATTTTGAGCTTATCATTGCAGTTACATAAAACACCCCAACTCGGTGCTTATTGAATTGTTCATTAGGTTGCACTGCTAGCAGAGTGGAATCGTGGGTCTAATACTATTACAATATGTAATACTTCTATATGGGGTGTTGAAGAGAGAAGGTGTCATAGCAAATTGAAGGACAGAATGATTGGGGGTTTGTGCGTAATGCGCAAGCGCTAATTCTGTTTGGCTGCCAAAAATATGATCCGCATAGTACGTGTCAAGTGGATAAAAGTTTGAACATCAGCGAAAATCACGCCCGGAGATTAGCGCACGCGCAAAGGCAGGAACTTACACTCATTCTGTCTCACTTATTTCGTGAACGCTAGCATACAGCGCTTGAATAGGAACACGCCATATAGAAGTATTACATATATGGTTCTATGTCTGAGGCGAACTCGTTAACATGGCCTTTCTTAATTTTAATGTGTGATCTTGTAGTGTACGTAGCCCACTTTTAAATACCGTTCCTAGAGCTAGTTATTAACTTTTAATATTAATCCTTTCTACTTAAAATAATTAGTAGTAATACTATAAGTACTTCGATATTATCGAGTTATATGTCGATAACTTGTTGCACAATAATAAAGGAGTGTCAGTTAAATATGTTAAATAGTTTGAAGTACGCATTGTATTCGATTTGATTATTTTTGAGTAGAGTGACAAAAGTTATGTATTGCTTTGTCTAGTGAAGTTACTATAGTATAATCGATTTTGTATAATCGAAATTATACAAGATAACTTAACTAAATCCAGCCTTTTGATTGGTTCAAATCTCTACGAAAAAAATAATCTCAAGAATATCACAATTAATTGTCAATATCCTGTTGTGGACACCCTGTGCATTACTGTAGTTTTTTTGAATTACACTAGATCTAACCGAACTAGCCTGAGAAAAGAAGAGACGTTAATAGCCATATATGTATTACTTATATATTGCTAGTAGGGTCTCGGAACTGGCAAAATTTGTTGCACTGACAGTCTCTATCTGAGAACTAATCGTTTCCTGCGCATGCCTGGAATTCGAACTACACGGCTTCGTTCACGTGTTTATGGTCGACGATTGCGCACAGCTCACTAAGTTCGTAGAAGAATTGGTTATCTGTCTCACTTACTTTTGACCTCTCTACTTACAGGCGCTAAAAATATAGAAGTATTACATATATGCCAATAGCAACAAACCAATCCGCGACATGAGGCAGTAGCCAGTAATATTGTGTATGTCGACTACTCTGAACTGCCGTTTCTAGAGGTAGTAATGCAGGTGGGATTTAAACATTTTATAACAATATTTTTGTACAAAAGTAGGAATTTAGGTTAGCTGCAGTTTAAGATTTGTGTTTACTTAGTACAAACATTCCTCTGTAATGTAAAAAATGTGTGTAGACCGTAACAGGAGGGTTCATTACTCTCTCCTTTCAATATTACTGGCTCTAGAAGCGGAATGGTTTGCTGCTATTAGCGTGTCGTGACAAAAAGTAGTTATTGTTTTGTGGACAAAAGGGTTGCCAGTTGTCAAATATGCTTCGTACTAGGCGTTTCTCTGTATAAGTTACTTCTTCATGCTGTTCTATGTAAGTGAATAGGTACACTAAAAATCAAACTATTTTAAATAAACCGCTAACTTAACTGAATCGCGCTTTGTATTGTGTTTTAGATATTGCACATTTAATAAATCCAAACCTCATATTTGTTATCACAATGAACATCAAAGAAGAATTACTTCACAATGATTTGTATAGTACATCGGCCAGCAGCTTACACGAACCACTGATGAAAGTCGCAGAAAATAGAGTAGTCACAAACTTGCATGTGCAGCAAGAGATTGTGGGAGGCAGTATTGATGACAGGGCTTATCAAGGATCGAATATTAAACAAGAGGAGATTGATATAAAAGATGAATTGCTCGTTACTTGTGCTGCAAGTGGAAGCCTTGTAGAAAAACAGCTTGTGTGGGAGGACTGTGAATATAAAGCAGAAGACGACACTAAATTCCTGTCAAATACGGTGACCTATAGTAGAGCACTAAAACAATCCGTTTGTGACTATGAAATGCAAGAGGAAAATAGTAGCTTAATAAACCGTATGATGACACATACAGCAGAAAAAACATATTCATGTTCAATTTGCGACTATAAAACAGCTAAGAAAAGTTCTTTGACTCGACATAAGAGAATACATACAGGAGAAAAGCCTTATGTATGTTCAATTTGTGGATATAAAGCAGCCCAGAAAATTCATTTAGTTGGGCACATGAAGATACATACGGGAGACAAACCTTATTCATGTTCAATTTGTGAATATAAAACGGCTCATAAAGGTGCTTTAGTTAACCATATAAAGAAGATACATACAGGAGAAAAGCCGTACATATGTTCATTTTGCGAGTATAAATCAGCTCGGAAAGGTACTTTAGTTCAACATATGAAGATCCATACAGGAGACAAACCTTATTTATGTTCAATTTGCGCGTATAAAGCAACTCAGAAAAGTAATGTTGTTCAACATATGAAGATACATACGGGAGACAAACCTTATTCGTGTTCAATTTGCGAGTATAAAGCAACTCAGAAAAGTAATTTAGTTCAACATATGAAGATACATACGAGAGACAAACCTTATTCATGTTCAATTTGTGAATATAAAACGGCTCATAAATGTGCTTTAGTTACCCATATAAAGAATATACATACAAGAGAAAAGCCGTACATATGTTCAATTTGCGAGTATAAAGCAACTCAGAAAGGTACTTTAGTTCAACATATGAAGATACATACGGGGGACAAACCTTAATCATGTTCAATTTGTGAATATAAAACGGCTTACAAAAGTGCTTTAGTTCAACATATGAAGTTACATAAAAAACTTCGTGATGTTTAATTTGTGATTATAGAGCTGCTGAAAAAGGTAGTTTGATTAAACATATGAAGATAAATGTATACAAGAAATGTCTTCAAAGCCATTTGTTCGAAATATGAAGACACATAGGAGCGAAAAAATTTGAACGATAAGGGGGAGTGATGTTGGTCCAAAACTTATCATGTGGATCGTTCATATTTATCTATTTCAGAATTTTGCTATTTGTATGTATAGTATTATCTCTAACGTCTTTATCTATCGATGGGGAGGCTATATATTATATAAATTAATGTAAAATTAAACTTTCTTTTAACACGTTGACTGCCAATGAAATTTTGTAATTTTCCTTCTCAGGCCAAATGTATAAAATGTTAACACAGTATATAAAAAAATTATGTAGGACCTTAGAGTAATGTCGACAAAATAAATTAAGATACTACATTACTACTGGCTTCTATCAAGGCATGCTGGTCCATTACAGTGCTAATTATTTATCTATTAAGTGCCAACAGTGTCGTCGGTATAAAATTATGTGCTGATCCCATGGGGCCAGCGTGGTCTGTATCAGCACATTACTTGCTGGTCCTATGCGACCTCATGGTAGCCACCATGTTAATGAAAGGAAAAGAAATTCTTTTCTGCTCGTTGCTATTGGAGACGAGCAGAAAGGTGATGTAAAGTCTACACGTTACCCTTTTTCTGTAACGTGAGAAATACCAAAACATAGCGTTATATTAAAATGAAATTTTAAAAAATCATACTTAGATCGCAAATAGTTAGCATCAAAAAGAATTTGACATACCGATGGGGTCAAAATTATAGCGGTTGCCTAAAATTGTAAGGAACATGGAGCATAAGTGTGTTAGACAGTAGTGGATATATATTTTACCAAGAAAAAACAAGATGGTATAACAAACAAACAAACATGTACTATTGTACTTGTTGCCTAGCTACCAAAGTAATTATTGCATTTTCTATTTCAGTTGCTCTTATGGAAAATAGTATTTGAACCTTTTCTAGCTCATGGAATTACCATGTTTTGTACAATTTTAGGCAACCTGTATACAGTGAATTTATTTTAATAGTTAACATAGCTGTTTCGTTTCTATGCCAGCAATTAATCATACAGGTCACTTCCATAGTTACAAATGAGACCAATAGATTAGAGCGTGTATTTTACGAGTTAACATAGGAATTTGAATTAGATACCTTTTAATAAGAAACCTTAATTTTATTACCGGAATGTAGGTGTGCAACTAAAAAGTAGATACTTAGGTACAACTTGTGTGTTGATAACACAAGTTTTAGTTCGAAAAAGTTTTTGATTTATCTTCTGGTTACTGTTAATATTATTTTTCGTTGACCGCTTGTTAATTTCAATATTAATGAATAATTTTTTCTAAAAAAGTATGGATTAATAATGTCATTAATCCACTATTTTTGATTAATACACTCTTTTTCATTAATTAACTGTTTTTGTCGTTTTGACGTTTTGATGATATTTTGCAGGGAGGTTAGTTGTACTAATCAAATTTTTCACCACAAGAAAAGATTTTGTGGTCAATGAAAGAATTTTGTAATCGGTTAAGGTAAGGTTTCCGTCAATGAAGAACGGTCCTACAATACGATCTTCTATTAGCCCTGCCCACACATTTACTATCTGGCGTCGTTGAGTTTGAGTAACGTTGTACAGATGTAGGTTTTCAAGGCTCCAGTACCTGTAGTTCTGAGAATTAACTTCTCCATGAGTGTAAAACGTTGACTCATCAGTGAATAAAATTCTATCAAGTGGCACTTCACCATTATTAATTTTATTCATCATTGTTTCACAAAGAATGTTTCTTCTTTCTTCGTCTTCGCCTACTAACTCATGATGGTTTTGAAAATGATAGCTTTTAAAGTGTTCTCGCGTAAGAAACTTGTGTACCGTGATTTTACTCACATTAACAACATTAGATATTCTTTGTGTCGACAGTCTATTATCATTTTCGATTAAATTAAGAATTTCATCTTTTTTAGCGTGCGTTAGTATGAAACGTGATCTGTTTCTTTTCTCGTGTTTATTGACGCTTCCTGTGGTTTGAAATTTATTCACAATTTTTAAAATACCAGCTGGAGTAGGTTTGGGACGATCGGGATATGTTGTTGAAAATAAATCAGAAACTCTTCTTAAACTTAAAGTGCTATACCAACTCACAAGTTGTATCTTTTCTGCAGTGGTATACATTAGGATGACTTTTAGTTGTCTTTTTGACAAGTAATCATTCCTATGTTAACTCGTAAAATACACGCTCTAATATATTGGTCTCATTTGTAACTATGGAAGTGACCTATATGATTAGTTGCTGGCATAGAAACGAAACAGCTATGTTAACCATTAAAATAAATTCACTGTATATAACAGTAATAAGATAACAAGAAGAAAATATAATGTACTGTTTGACTAAGAAAGGGATAAACAGAAGTAAGTATTTGAGTAGGTTTAACTCTCATTTTAATTATGGCATATGTCAACTAAACATGCCTACTAAAATAATGCGTTTTGTATGGTCATCTCTTTCTTACTCGAGCATTTTGATTTGTTGTTCATGTTATCTCGTTGCTGTTATATCGTATGACCGAAAATGATTTCAAAAATAGTGCCAAAAGTGTGTTCTGCGATATAAAGCTTTAAAAGGACAATACCTAAAAGTCAGTATAGTATTTTAATGTTTCGGATTAACAGAAAACCATTATTTACCTGTAGACATCTACAACGGAAGAAGAATGGCTAAAGATATCTTTAAAATTTCAAGAAAAATAGAACTTCCCCAATTGTTTAGGGGCACTTTATGGACGCCATATCGTTTTTATTGCACCCGTTTCTTCAGGTTCATATTACTACAACTTCAAAAACAGAAATAGTATTGTTTTATTGGGACTTGTAGGTGTATTGGAGATAGAGAGACGGTTAAAGGTGGAAAGAATTGCAGTAGCAACTCACCCTGTATAATTATCGTCTTTCAAGAGCAGGAAGAATGGTGGACAGTAGTTTCGACATTTTAGCAAACGCAGAGTTCTGTTGAATCCATTTCACTTGACCACAGAAAAGGTTGAATTAATTATACTAATCTGTCTTAGATTGTGACGTTACGTAATTTTCTACGTCTTATAATTAGCCAAAAATTTGATTTTTAATTTTTAAGCATTTGTCAAAATTTTTCAAAAATGACAAATTCTACAAAAACGGTACAAAATAGAGCGTTAGTTGAAGAGACAAATTTTCACTTATAATCTCATAAGAGCATTACTTCTTTCCGGAAATTTTTTTGAGTGCGTTCTAACAACGTCCTATTAATTTGCTTGAGCGGGGAAAGTGGACGTTGTTAGAATGCACGAAAAATAGTTTCCGGATATGAATTAATGCTCGCAAGGAGATTCGGTAAGAAAATCGTAACGACACAAACCTTAAAAAGAAGTAATGTCTACCTACAAAAAAAATCCAAGAAATTTTGTTGTCTTGGTTACGGCTCGTGAACTAATTTTTCTATTGGTCATTAATGAGTGTCGTACGATTTTCTCTGAAATTTTAAGCTGCCTTCAAAAATGTAATAATATACCGGGTGTTCTATTTAAAATAGGAGTTAATAAAGAAAACAAAAAAAATCAAAAGAAACCCATTTTAGAGGTATTCAACTGGAAAATCACCTATCTCACATCAATACACATTAAAAATTTTATAAAAATGTAAAGTTTCAAAAAAAATCGTTAGAAAAGTGTTTGAAAAAATGGAAAACAAACTGAAAAATCCCAAGAGTAAACGCCTACTTCCGGTTATGCGATTTTCTTCAAAAACTTGCTGTCGCAGCTACATAGTACACAAAACTTATATATGAAGTTTCAACGCCATACCTATTTTCGTTTTTGAGATATTCTGTTCACAGATAGACAGACACACAGACAGACAAGACAGACCAATGAACAAAAACATGTTTTTTAGGTTCAGGGGACTCTAAAACGTGAAGATCCGTTGAAAACTCAATTTAGAATTTTTGAGGTGAATCCAATGTTTCCTTTATCGTAAAAGGAAGTAAAAATTAAATGCATACCTCGTCTGGACCAGTTCCACTTTTGTATGAACACACCCATTTTTGTATTCTATACAAATATTGTCAAATTTTAAACTTGTAAATTTTTACTATGATCACTTTAAATTTAACAAAAGTACTGTCAGCCAAAGGATCCATTGGTACCTCGAAATTGGGTTGTATACCACAGGAGAGATATTAAAAAACCAAACCTTTCTCATGTATCACATTTAATGAAAGCAAAAGCTAGGTTAATACAGCAGCGACATGTTTCGACTAAAAAGTCATCATCAGGCTAACTACAATTAATATTACAAATTAGTAAAATCGAACCGTTAAAGAGGCGTAATATTTAATTTGTAATATTAATTTTAGTTAGCCTGATGATGACTTTTTAGTCGAAACATGTCGCTGCTATATTAATCTAGCTGTTGCTTTCATTAATTGTGATAAATGGGGAAGGTTTGGTGTTTTTAATACTTCTCCTGGGAAAGTACTGTCATGCCATTTTTATATTTTACCGATATGCCACTTGTTGGAGTAGTTTGGGTAGAAAAATGACGAGTTTGCTTGTATATAGGTTCCTTTTCAGTCATATTTTCTCGTATAGTACATCAACTATTTGTCTCGTATAGTTCTTCAGCTAATTGCATCCAAAACTCTAAACATTTGTCACGCACGCAACTCTCTAGTAAGTTCGCCCTAGTCTCTATGCCGTCGTAGTTGCAGCTGCACTTTGTTTCGTCCCGATTACATCAATTTCAAAACATAGTCTATGGGAGCGAGCGAGATATCTTTCTTCAATAATTTAAACTTCCGTCGCTCTCTCTCGTTGGCGGCTTGCCTCGCCGTTGTCACGCGGAGCAAACTGCGATTTCATTGGCCACAACTTTTGGCGCGATAATGCGCGTCTAGCGCGAAACTCGGCGTGGCGTCGGTTTTGGGTTTTTAGTCAGTCACCGGCCGTGGTTAGGAGCGCTTCTTCAAGCTTTGGCCATGTTTGTACTAGTACCGCTTTATTCCGCTGCTTGTTGGGGGACTTCTCGACGGACCGCTAAAGCGAGAGGTGGTGTGTTTTCTTGTGGAGTGAGCATGTGGTGCCCTGGGTGGTTCGTATGACCTCCAGTTTTGCATAATTTCGTTGGGCCGTGAACAGGCCTTTCATCTCGTTGCTGGGGATTCATATTGCAGAGCTGTACAAGCCTTCGGTCTCATCCGTTTCGATTGTCCCGAGGGGGATTTAATTTAGACCTTGCCACGTTGTTGGATTGCCCTCGGGAGCCGCAATCATTTTCTCTTTGTATTGATATCAAAACATTTTCTGTAGGTTGTATTGGCGAACAGGAATCCAGAAAACTGTTAAAAACAATGTTAAATCCCTATATTCCAGTTTGAAAGTGGACACCCGGTATGTATTTACTTGCTAATGCAGTGCCGCTTGGTTGGTGCTATTGATAATCAAATTCATTCAACTGTTCAGGCCTAATTTATATGATTATTTGCTGATTTATAACTGCCTACCAAGGCCTCATGTAAAACTAGATTTATTCAGTTGTTCACGCATAATTGGTGCGTTATTTGTAGAAACATTCAAGTGTCACTGAGGCCGCGGTGAACTAATTTCATGTGTTTGTTTAGTTATAATTAGAGTTAAAACTTCTCCCAGCCCAGCTGGGAGACGCTTTACGATAAAAAGTATGTTGGTAAAAAAAAATAAAAAAATAAAAAATCTAAGTTTGCCGATTTGTCTGAAAATTGAGAAACTACCGTCGCTCATTATTCTAAACAACTTTTCTTAATACTTTTTTTGTTATCTCTTTTAATAAAGATAGTTTACTCTTAGCCATTTTTTTAAATTATTTAAAAACACCCTGTATGTTAATGAATTTGATTGATTTTCTCAAAATCTTGGTTAGAGATAAAGCAAAAGCGATTCCTAGAATATCAGGTTCTAAGTCGAATATATTTTTATTATTTACACTTTATGTGAACTCAATCCGCGCACACACTGTATATATATTTCGGGTTTGTAATTTACAATACATATGTACAATGCATTATGTGTTACATAAATCACACTACAGCTAAATACCGCATTCCCGTTCCTTTACGCCACTCCTCTCTATCCAATGACTGTTCTTCATCTAGATTCCTCCGTAACATTGCTTATTTCATTCCCTCATTCCTCGATCTGCGCAGTCGTCCTCGTTTATTTTGTCCGAGAGGTACCCATTGGAACACTCTTTTTGGCCATCTATCTTCTGGCATTAAATGTCCATACCATATTAGTCCTCTGCGTTCAATTCGATCCGTCTCGGTTTCACTTTCTTCCATTTTGGATCTAATATTTGTGTTGGGAATTCGTTCTACATCGAGTACATTGAGTCTTCTCTTCATTGCTGCTTTCACGATCCACACTTCACATCCATAACATACGACAGATTCCACCATAGTTTTTCCTATTCTTTTCTTTGTTTTTAACGACAACGATTTACTCCACCATATGGAGTTAAGGCAGCCCACTATTCTCTTGCTTTATTATATCCTATGGTTTATCTACTCTTTTCCTAAGCCATTTTTGTCAATTACTGCTCCTAACTATTTAAACTGATTTACTTGTTTTACAGTAACTTCGTCATTTATAAGTTATAACTACATCAAACCGTACATCAAAATTGATTACAAGATATTCGGTCTTTTCTAGACTTACTTGTAGACCCCGTATAAATAAAAACCTCTTAAAATAAAAAGCAATTGTACAAATTATCTATATGTCGGCGACGAAGATATTTGGACTAATATATCCGCCTATGAGTTATGTTTTGTAGTTAAGTTTCGTTTGAACTGTTTTGTTTAATGAGTTCATAGTTGGAACGCGCTAGGCAATTTTCTATCGAATGGAACGGCGCCTTCGAGACCCAAACAATCGGAATGAGTAGCGTTGCCGAGATGAGGGCATTCTGGTATAGAAAAGCAAAGGTGTTGGACGGAGATGCGGGCGCCAAACCATTATCGTTTCAACCTTTATTATTAGTTATATTCGCTTCACCATTGCTGGCTATTTATTCTCTATTTTAGTTTTCAACCAATAAACTGTGCTTATCTGACTTAACTAGAACGCGCGTAGCCAGTCTACGTCTGGCTAACACTAAAAATGCTTGCTTTAGCTGGTAGCCAGCCTACTTCCGGCCCAGTATGCGGGCCCTTCATGCTTCGTGTTGCTGCGCGATCGGCATGTGCGCGCACCACTTGCTTACGGTCGGCATGCGTTCTTATAATATAAGATGTGTAAACTATAAGTGATCACACCCTGAACTACCCCTAAGCTCTGACATATACAACAGAAATTAGAAGCTGTATTCGGGTTTGGGGAAATATGGAATCCCTTGTGTAGGTAGGCAGCACAAACAGCGTTCATTGGGAACGCCTGCCTCTCTGTTAACAGGCGCTGGTGAATTCTGGAACAAGAATTGTCAGATTTGTATTTGCAGGCGATGCAAGTCAGTGGGGATGGGATTGAGTTTTAAGGTGGTTCAACGTTATCAGCTTGGCTATTTTCTAGTTCTGTAGGCTGAATTTGACTTTGTCCAAATTGCAAACGCATTAGTTGTGTTCTAGATTCACTTTGACCCCACGCTAACGTAACAGTGTTAAGGGACGTTAGTTGGCAAATATAATGCCGTGTTATTAGAATTTTTTTGTTGAATTTCGTCGTATGTTAACAAAAACCTAATTCGTAAATTGCCTTTCTCAAAGATTTTCTCTGGACAGAATATTTTCTCTTTCTCTCTTATCTACGAATCTTGTATGAACATTCTTAATAGTGGCTATCTTCTTCTCATCAATACAAAAATATAACATATTGGTGAGGCTTTTGCGGTCACTTGAATTATCATTACTAAAATTTATTTTGGCTTAGAATGCGTAGTCTCTGTAGACAAACACCCAGCATTCTTTGGCTTGATGTGCCCTACTTGTGAACTCAAGCAAGGATCCAGCTAATAGCTTGTAAACAAGGATACGTGTACCCCATATTGACTAACACTTTGCAAGGAATTGTAGTTTGCATAATCAGAGTGGAAGTAACGTAGTAAAAAGGTAAATATTTGATCTTCAAGTATGTTGACAAAGTCGAGCTAGTTTAGTCATTTATCGAACTGCTTGTAAACCGACATAATTTTGAATGGTCTGTTATCGATTGTTACTAAGTCATTTTTTTATCGGAGGTGGTATTATCGTGTACATTAAACAGCTATTAATTTGATGTGCATTCAAATAGTCGATTACATTTTGAATTTTTCTGTCAAAATGTTTTGCTAAGCAATTTGTCAAGTAAATTTTCTGCTCAAGAATTTTGGTGCGGAAAATTTACCAGATATATTTCTCAGAGCCAAACATTCTGACAGAAAATCGTCAAAAACTATTTATTTACACCTTGTATATAATAAAACAGATAGGTTTTCATCAAATTATTCGTAAAAAACATACCAAAAATACTTTTCAATTTTATTATAAATATATAGAAAAAACTACAAATCTAAATTATTGATTAAAATTTCAGATCGTACAGATGTTTAAATGGTTTATACATTTATACTATATGCTATATAAACTTTACTTCAGGCAGTCGTGGCATTTATCGTTAAACCAAACAACAAAAGAAGAGACTCTAGAGAAAACATCCGGATAATCCACAGAACAGGGACGGCGCCAAGATTGAATTCCAACTAGTATCTTGATACCTTTTACAACTCTAATCAGTGGGCCACCATAATCACCATGACAAGCCCCTTCTCCTGCTTTTGTTAGAGTGCAGATTTCGCTATCGATCACTGAGTTAGAATGGTGGTTTTTACAATATTCCATAGAGGTTGTCTTTAAGCTAAGTTGTTGTAGATTATTTGGAATACAACCAGGGTAGTTGAAGTTTCCCCATCCGCTTAAGATTACAGGTACGTCACTTCCAATATTTTCAGTTTCTACTACAATGGAAGAAACCTTGTTTGTAAAAATAATTGCAGCTACTTTCAAAATGGCGACATCATTCTGAATATCCCAGGGGTTGTAATTTTCGTGATAATATATTTTCTCCACAGCGTATGTGTCGCCACCTTTGTTTAACTGGTTGGTGCCTGCCACAATCGTTAAATATGATGGAGAATCTCTGCAAAATATCATTTTATGAGTAATCGTTGTACTTCAGGAATTATTTACGTACCCCGCCACACAATGAGCTGCTGTAATCACGTAATTCTTGCTGACAATTGAGCCGCCGCAGTTATGGGAACTAAAGTATCGTAGAGAAATTTGGTGGGGATATTCTCCATCTGGTGCATCTGAGGTCCCTTCGATTTGCCAGCTCAGAATTGAATCAATTTTGGGTGTTCTGTTTAGAACAGCGCCTGTAAAAGTAGTTTATTATGGTATGCAGCAAAGAACGAATGGAGGCAATTTGTTGCGCGAATCGTCCATTTCTCAAAGTAGCTTAAAATATTGTTTGCAAGTATCAAATATTAACTTAGAAAAATTCCTACAGGTAAGATTTCGGAACTTTTCTTCGCTCTAGAGCAAGCGTACACAAGCTTCCATATCCTACCTTTCTGCCTTGACAACGTATAGGGTTCATCCCAAACCCTGTAGAATGATATGGCAAAAAAAATTAAGTTATGTACTGCTTATCTTGTCAAAATAGTGCAAAAACCTTTAAAGGAATAGAAATTAAACCTTAGAAGCATTTCGTAATAGAACAACAGATAATGAGGTAGTTCTTTGGGCCACCCAAAAAAGTAAGAATATTTTTACTTGACATTACACCAAACAATATTTGAAGTTAATTTAAAATAAATTCATACATTTCAACTTAAAATTTGCAACACTAGGTATACATGAAATAATAATAATAATAAAGTCACCCACCTAAACCACCAGTCACGAGAAGGGAAACGAGAGCCACGTATTTTGCCATGATAACTGAACAATGCCAAATTAATAATTTGCTGGTTTATATACAGATCAAAATGTGAAGTACTAAACTGATAAGACGTTAAGGGGAACATCAGATTTATAGATAACGAAGAAATATTAATTCTAACAATGTTTGCCTCCTCTACCAAATTATATTTTTGCACTAACAAGTGGTTTCCTCCACTCGTAAAAAGCGCTATTTCAATGATAATTCAGTATCTAAATTAAGTAGTAGATTTCTGATTAAACCTGCATTGCCGTTTTCGATAATATACAAAGATTTCCTTTTTTATCTTTATGACCTTTCTTACTTCTTAAATGTTGAAGGCAGTCATTTACCATTCATAATTGTTAAAGTTAGTCAGAATATTTTTCAAACAAAACAGATAACTCCATTGGACTATTTTTAAAAAATCGTGATAAATGCTGCACATCCATCATCTCTTTTATCTCTAAAAGCGTATGTTTTCCATTTTTTACGATAATGTTAGCATAAATCGCCTCCAAATAGGATATCCAGGCCACAAAGCAACTGCATTTAAGATATTTACCTGGAACATTTTAAGCCTTTCGACAGACTATCAGAAGAGATAAGATAATGATCTATAGACTTAAATTTGGAAGTACTTGTAGCCAAAGTTCGTTCTAATACGATTTTGTAATAACATTGTTATTCAGTACAGCTGAAACTAATTACCTTTTAGCAATATTTGTTCTGTTACGAAAATAAATATATTTTTTTGTTCTAACCATTTCCGCCAGGATAACAGTCAAACAATCGCTAATGTTGTTGTTGTTGGAGTACCGGATGGCCTAGATACCGACTATTTTGGTCATATTGTACAAGCCTACTAGAATTTCTCTGAGACTAAGGAGTCCAACCCTAGCAGCGGATAGTTTACATGCTACACATCATAGTAACATGAAACCCACGGTTCTATTCTGTTGAGGTTCTTTCTGCACATTCATATTTTTGAAAACGTCACCGTTAACGGGAATCGAATCCACGACGTTAGAATGCTTAGCCACTAAAGCATAGCCGCTGAGCCTGGAATTGCTATTGTTAATCGTCCTAGAGAACGATAGAACACGGCTTACATTAGTTTCATAATAGTGAACGTTGAAAATTACAGTTAAAATTTATTTTTTACTCTTAGTTGAGGTACTTCTAAAATGTATCCTTACAGACATCAATCTTATCTACCACGGTATTACAGTTTCAAGGTTTAAGACGTTCTAAATTGCCATTTTAAATGTAGTTGTTTATATCCAACAGTATTAAATGTATATGATTGGTTCGAACAAACATAATAGTAAGATTTCGAGTTAAATGAAGAAGGATTATATAAATTGTGTGAAACATCTATTATTATTTCTAGACGACTTTCTAACTGTACGTTAGGTTTAGTTGTACTAACATGTCTAACATTTTGTGCGGACAACTTCAGAAAAGCATGAATAGAAACAATAACACATTCGATGTGTCAAAAGAAAGCCTTGGATAACAAAGGGTCTCATACAGTCTATCAAAAAAAGAGACCTTTTGTTTCAAAGGTATAAAAATTATAATGATTTAGATGTACTGCGAGAATATAAGATGTATAGAAACAAATTAAATAATTTAATTCTTAAAGCAAAAAAGAAATATTATGAAAGTAAAATTACTAATTATAAAGATGCAAGGGTGGTTTGGGACACGGTAAATCAGTCACTAAACGTAAATAAAAAATCAATTGCAGTTAAGTCAATTAAGGTCAATAATAAACATATTTCTAATAAAAAAGATATTGCGAATGAATTTAATAAATATTATACGCAAATTGCGGAAAAAATGGCAAATGCAATTTTAAAGTCTCCCCTTGAATTGACAATTCTTCTTCAAAACAAAGTTGTGCCAATACAATTTTCTTACAACCAACCGAAGTTTCAGAAGTTAAAGCATGTATTGCTTAAATAAAGAAAAATAAAGCTCCAGGTTTCGATGACATTACTGCGAACACGTTACATGAAATATCGGATTTCGTAGCAACTTATTTAGTTCATATCATAAATAAAATATTCGAAACCGGAACCTGTCCAGATCAGTTTAAAATAGCAATTGTAAAGCCTCTGTATAAAACTGGTGACAAAGATTTAACTGAAAATTATAGGCCTATATCGCTCTTATCAAATATTGCAAAAGTTTTTGAAAAAATCTTGAAGTCGAGAATCGTACATTTCATAGATAGCAATAACTTACTTTCTGACAAACAGTTTGGTTTTAGATCTAACATAAGTGCCCAAGACGCTATAGCCCAGTTAACTAAAACGATTTATAAACATGTCGATAACAGTAGGCCAACGCTAGCTGTTTTCATCGATTTGGCCAAAGCGTTTGACACTATTAGTCATAGTAAACTGTTAGAAAAAATGTATAGTATGGGTATAAGGGGAATTGCAAATAATTTGATAAAATCTTACTTAGAAAATAGGAAACAGTATGTCAAAATTGAAGATACACTAAGCGATGTGCAGATTGTTAAATTTGGAGTCCCACAGGGAACAGTATTAGGCCCACTATTATTCATACTATACCTAAATGACCTTTTAACCAGAAATTTTCGTGGAAGCTTATTATCTTATGCTGACGACACGGTTGCTATTTATGATAATTCGTTCTTCTCCCATTTTTAAATAACTTCGTTCCAATATCCTGCACATACATAATGTTCATGTTTTCTTCTGTATTTTTCTTCCAGTCCAAAAATTCTAAAATATTTATAATTTTGTAATACCTATTAGTACCGTATGAAAAGTATTTGTTTAAAATGTACATACCTGTTTCTGTTGCAAATTTAAGTGTTTGTTCGTCCAAGTGAAAATTATGCGCACATGTAAGGTGCTTTCGGAGACGTGCATACGATGAACACCTAATATTGCACTCAGTGAACAAACACATCAAACGTTTCGTTTTATATCGCACATTCTTCTGGTGCACTTTTAAATGAACTATGAACTTGATCTTGTTTGTAAACTTTTGCTGGCAATGGAAACATTCATATTCCACACAAGTATTTTGAGTATGAGATCGTCGCAAATGTTTATTTAATCCAGATTTTCGTCCATATTCTCTTGGGCATATATCACATTTATACATATTTGTTTCCTTGTTGCAAAATGTACACTCGTAAACAAACGCAAATGGCCCAAAGATAATAGCAGCTAGCAGCTGACCGACAGCAGTCACGGAATTGACATACAAATTTAAAATCCCTAGGTCTTGGGGAATTTTAAAGCAGGGCTCTAGGGAATTTAGTGACGTCATGGATCCAAAATATTTTACTGCTATGAGCCACACGGCACTACAGACGTTCACGCGTTTATAACCACTATCGAAATATATAAAGACTGTGAGAGCGCTAGTGATGTAAATGCGCTCAGACGACTCCCTCTATTATTAGAAGAACTAGTCAGTACATGGTGTTCAGGAAACTACTACGACATGGCAAAGCGCGTTAGACCAGCTCCGAGCCACGCACGGCCCAAGTAAACCCACACATATCATTATACGAGAATTCTTCACCACAGAACAGCTGCCCAGCCAAAATACGAATCTCTTCGTGGCAGAAAAGAGGGCATTACTTGCCAAAGTCCCGTCTCGTATCAGGCCAAACGATAGCTTCCAGGTAGAGATGGTATATCGGTATATGCGATAATGCACTCCCACATTAAGCAGCAGATTCCGAGGACCACCTTCACAAACTTCGAAACTCTCCTCACAGAGGTTCGCAAGCAGCAAGATGTATCTCCACAAAGTGCAACAGACTCACAAGCCCGCAGCACCATACGGCAGTTGAGATGTGGCTATTGTCGATGTCCGGGCCATTCTAAGGAAGAGTGTCGAAAGAAAAAGAGGGACGAAGAAAAGGCTACTTTTGCGATTCCTCAAACTAAATCTACTTCTGCGATCCCCCGAACAGCCTGGTTTGACATACATTTTTGATCCAAATTAGATATTTGACATAGGTCGAACAAAGAGGTTATGGGAACCAACCTTGCTAACTTGCCTTTGATGAGAGAGTTTTCAGAGTATTCAGCATTCTGAGGTTCTAGAAACCGACTATTAGGAATATACGACTAATTTAGTTAAGATTTAGATTTGCATGTGTGAAACTATCAGGCGTAACGTTACAAAATATGCAAAAACCGCACTTTTATCACACATGCCTTGCAAAAAGTGATCCAAACCAATCAAAATGTATCCCGTTGTTTGCCCAACTCTTAGTAACCTATATACAGGGACTATATACAGGTCTACAGTGCCTTGATAGAGACAGTGGCGACAATAGGCACAATTTTCCACAAAATGGCGGCCAATGGCCTACTAACTTCAATAGGTAAATTGAAGGTTTTTGAATGGTCATGGTTACACAACGTATAAATAATATGTTGGTGGCACTGTAAGTCTATGTCAAATTCGAAATTAGCAGGTTAGGCTATGCGTCAATTTTGACACAGACTGACGCAAAATTTAACCTGCTAACCTCGAATTTGCCACAAACTGACGCAAAACCTAACCTGCTAACCTCGATTTGGTATAAACAAACAAAAGCATCAACAAATTTTGCCTCTTAATGGCGGCCGAGTCGAGCGACCAATAAAAAATATACACTCTATTGTCGCCATCGCCACTGTCTCATATAAAGTCACTGTATACAGGTCCAGAGCCAGTAGATATAGGAGAGTACCACCACGTCCGCCATGTTTATTCGTCTGACATGCGTCGCCTTGAAGTTTGTAACACAATTCCGTCAACCTGACGTTTGTTGGCAAGCCAAAACTTTACTTAAAATTGGCAAAACTGTAAGTCTATGTCAAATTTGAGATTAGTAGGTTAGATTTTGTATCAGATTTGACAAAAACTGACACAAAACATAACCTGATAACCTGGAATTTGACATAGACTTACAGTCTTGCCAATTTCAAGTAAAATTTTAGACATAACTCAATCAGTTATTACTGATGTGAACAAAAATGGCGGCGATGGCGGCATTTTTACGGATCAAAGAATGACGGTACTCTTCTATATACACTGGCTCTGTACAGGTCCTCCCCTCAGATCCCTCTCCGGGTGTATGAGTAACTACTATCCAAACCAATCTACTGGTTTGTTTCTATAGTTTTGCTATTAGCTGTCATTTAAAACCTGATAAAGTTGTTAAATGAGATTGTGATTGATGTTATCAGTTGTCACTGTGCAGTGACAAACATAAAAACAAACTGCGCACATGACACAAAGCACTAGTTTATATATAAAACATGTTGAATTCTATTATGTTTTAACTCGTTTTTTACTCTGAAGCAGTAGAAGCCACATTTTCGCATACTCGTTTGAAAGGTGGCTCAAATGATGCCACACATGCTTAACTGCAAATTTTACGCTATGGTATTGGGAAATGCTCGGCATCTGCAAGTATAGCAAACAGCAGTTTTGTAAGTTCTTCTCGATCTACTAGTTCTCTTTCCACTACATCTACAGATATAGAATGTTGCGAGAAGCATTGAAGCTTAAAATTGAATCTTTAGAAATTAATTATGCAAGTGACACCAGCCTTTATTCTGCATCTGTGGCTTTCCTTGGGTACATCATCACAAAATTGCAACAGAAAATAACTGTGCAACTTGTATCACGTCTCTTCTTTCTTTTACACTATTTGAAGACCTTCATTACAATTTAAAACTCTCCAGAATCGTGGAAATTTAACATATCCAAAATAGCAGATATAACGCAAGAAGCTATGCAACTTTGGGAAAATTCAGTATCGTCGACCACTCTAAAACACCTTGAAATTGTTCGCGCAGTTCTCTTTGTAACAGCAGCAGCAGCAGCAATCTGAACTACTATTGCTGGAGCTAGTAATACAGATGAGTACTAAGTACACACAAATCTTAAACTGCAGCTAATCTAAAATGTTAGCTTGCGCATGAGGCAGAGGTGGTCTACGATACTGCATTTTAGCTCAACTTTTAACTACCTATTAAAAATACCTGTCAAAAATGTAATGGCATTCTACAACCCGGTCCTTTTGCCTGCTTTTCAAAGATTGCTCAATTGCAATGTACTGATTATTTTCTTCTGGCTTTCTTTACCTTTTTAGATTCTTTTAGATTTACTGACTAGCTTTATTGAAATCTACACTTCTTTTACTTGCACATAGCAAACGTTTTTGTAACTATTAATTTCTTTCGGTTCGGCTATTCATTATGCACAAACCTATATTTAATTTATTTAAAAGTCAACTTCGACCCCTGTGAAAAACAAGCTTGCCTTTTGCGTCCCTTACTCAATTACTTTATTATTACTGGCATCTCTTTACCAATGCATTTATTGTTTGATTTTGAGCTTATCATTGCAGTTACATCAAACACCCCAACTCGGTGGTTATTGAATTGTTCATTAAGTTGCACTGCTAGCAGAGTCGAGTCGTGGGCCTAATACCATTACAATATGTAATACTTCTATATGGGGTGTTGAAGAGAGAGGGTGTCATAGCAAATTGAAGGACAGAATGATTGGGGGTTTGTGCGTAATGCGCAAGCGCTAATTCTGTTTGGCTGCCAAAAATATGATCCGCGTGGTACGTATCAAGTGGATAAAGGTTTGAACATCAGCGAAAATTACGCGCGGAGATTAGCACACACGCAAAGGCAGGAACTTGCACTCATTCTGTCTCACTTCTTTCGTGAGCGCTAGCATACAGCGCTTGAATAGGAACACGCCATATAGAAGTATTACATAATATATGGTTCTATGTCTGAGGCGAACTCGTTAACATGGCCTTTCTTAATTTTAATGGGTTGTCTTGTAGTGTACGTGGCCCACTTTTAAATACCGTCCCTAGAGCTAGTAATGTAGATGGCATTGAAATTTGAGTACAATATATTTTGTACGAAGGTACGAAGTTAGGTTAGCTGCCGTTTAATATTTGTCTGTACCTAGTACAAACACATTTCTGTATAATATAAAAATGTGTGTAGACTGTAACAAGACGGTTAATTTTTCTCTCCTTCCTATATTATTTAGGAACGGCAGTTCAAAGTAGGCGACGTCCTCTACATTATTAACTTTTAATATTAATCCTTTCGACTTAAAATAATTAGTAGTAATACTATAAGTACTTCGATATTAGCGAGTTATATGTCGATAACTTGTTACACAATAATAAAGGAGCGTCAGTTTGACATGTTAAATAGTTTGAGCTATATAGCCTGTTCAAAGTACGCATTGTATTCGATTTGATTATTTTTGAGTAAATTTCAATATTAGGAGCAATAGATATTTATGCATTAAGGGAGATATGAATATGTTTTTTCCCTGAGGTTGACATGTGTTACAGACCGAGGGCTCTGGCCCGAGGTCTGTAATTCAACCGAAGGTAAAGAACATGAATATCTCCCGTGGTGCATACAATATTTTATTTACTAGCATATTAGTAAGAATAGTATGAAATTTCAAAATGTCGTAATGACATTTAAAATTAGAATAGGTAAGTAACATCAAGGATTGCCTCATTGTAGGTTGCTAAGAGGTTATTTGTAGTTGCATAGTTACCATGAGTTTGAGGGAGAAATAATTTGACAAGTCCCTTGGGAGTTATGAGTAGCTTTTCATATTTTGTTCTATGACGAAAATGTACAATATCATGTTGCTAGTAAATATATAAATATTTTATTGGCAGCTCGATTTGTTTATATTAACCTAGATGAAAGTCATTCCATGAAAACAACATCAAGTTGACAGAAGTTATGTGTTGCGTCTCCTAATGATGTTCCTCTCTACTTACAGGCCCTAAAAATATAGAAGTATTACATATATGACAATAGCAGGCAACCAATCCGCGACACGAGCCAGTAGCCAGTAATATTGTGTATGTCGACTACTCTGAACTACCGTTTCTAGAGGTAGTAATGCAGGTGGGACTTAAAAATTTTATAACAATATTTTTGTACAAAAGTACGAATTTAGGTTAGCTGCAGTTTAAGATTTGTGTGTACTTAGTACAAGCATTTCTCTGTAATGTAAAAAATGTGTGTAGACCGTAACAAGAGGGTTCATTTGTCTCTCCTTTCAATATTGGTGGCTCTAGAAGCGGAATGGTTTGCTGCTATTAGCGTGTCGTGACAAAAATTAGTTATTGTTTTGTGGACAAAAGGTTGCCATTTGTCAAATTTGCTTCGTACTAGGAGTTTCTCTGTATAAGTTACTTCTTCATGCTGTTCTATGTAAGTGAATAGGTACACTAAAAATCAAATTATTTTAAATAAACCGCTAACTTAACCTAACTGAATCGCGCTTTGTATTTTGTTTTAGATACTGCACATTTAATAAATCCAAACCTCATATTTGTTATCACAATGAACATCAAAGAAGAATTACTTCACAATGATTTGTATAGTGCATCGGCCAGCAGCTTACACGAATCACTGATGAAAGTCGCAGAAAATAGAGTAGTCACAAACTTGCATGTGCAGCAAGAGATTGTGGGAGGCAGTATTGATGACAGAGCTTATCAAGGATCGAATATTAAACAAGAGGAGATTGATATAAAAGATGAATTGCTCGTTACTTGTGCTGCAAGTGGAAGCCTTGTAGAAAAACAGCTTGTGTGGGAGGACTGTGAATATAAAGCAGAAGACGACACTAAATTCCTGTCAAATACGGTGACCTTTAGTAGAGCACTAAAACAATCCGTTTGTGACTATGAAATGCAAGAGGAAAATAGTAGCTTAATAAACCGTATGACGACACATACAGCAGAAAAAACCTATTCATGTTCAATTTGCGACTATAAAACAGCTAAGAAAAGTTCTTTGATTCGACATAAGAGAATACATACAGGAGAAAAGCCTTATGTATGTTCAATTTGTGGATATAAAGCAGCCCAGAAAATTCATTTAGTTCAACATATGAAGATACATACGGGAGACAAACCTTATTCATGTTCAAGTTGTGAATATAAAACGGCTCATAAAGGTGCTTTAGTTAACCATATAAAGAAGATACATACAGGAGAAAAGCCGTACATAGGTTGATTTTGCGAGTATAAATCAGCTTGGAAAGGTAATTTAGTTCAACATATGAAGATCCATACAGGAGACAAACCTTATTTATGTTCAATTTGCGAGTATAAAGCAACTCAGAAAAGTAATTTAGTTGAACATATGAAGATACATACGAGAGACAAACCTTATTCATGTTCAATTTGTGAATATAAAACGGCTCATAAAGGTGCTTTAGTTAACCATATAAAGAAGATACATACAGGAGAAAAGCCGTACATAGGTTGATTTTGCGAGTATAAATCAGCTTGGAAAGGTAATTTAGTTCAACATATGAAGATCCATACAGGAGACAAACCTTATTTATGTTCAATTTGCGAGTATAAAGCAACTCAGAAAAGTAATTTAGTTGAACATATGAAGATACATACGAGAGACAAACCTTATTCATGTTCAATTTGTGAATATAAAACGGCTCATAAATGTGCTTTAGTTACCCATATAAAGAATATACATACAAGAGAAAAGCCGTACATATGTTCAATTTGCGAGTATAAAGCAACTCAGAAAGGTAGTTTAGTTCAACATATGAAGATACATACGGGGGACAAACCTTAATCATGTTCAATTTGTGAATATAAAACGGCTTACAAAAGTGCTTTAGTTCAACATATGAAGTTACATAAAAACCTTCGTGATGTTTAATTTGTGATTATAGAGCTGCTGAAAAAGGTAGTTTGATTAAACATATGAAGATAAATGTATACAAGAAATGTCTTCAAAGCCATTTGTTCGACATATGAAGACACATAGGAGCGAAAAAATTTGAACCATAAGAGGGAGTGATGTTGGTCTAAAACTTATCATGTGGATCGTTCATATTTATCTATTTCAGAATTTTGCTATTTGTATGTATAGTATTATCTCTAACATCTTTATCTACCGATGGGGAGGCTATATATTATATAAATTAATGTAAAATTAAACTTTCTTTTAACACGTTGACTGCCAATGAAATTTTGTAATTTTCCTTCTCAGGCCAAATGTATAAAATGTTAACACAGTATATAAAAAAATTATGTAGGACCTTAGAGTAATGTCGACAAAATAAATTAAGATACTACATTACTACTGGCTTCTATAAAGGCATGCTGGTCCATTACAGTGCTAATTATTTATCTATTAAGTGCCAACAGTGTCGTCGGTATAAAATTATGTGCTGATCCCATGGGGCCAGCGTGGTCTGTATCAGCACATTACTTGCTGGTCCTATGCGACCTCATGGTAGCCACCATGTTAATGAAAGGAAAAGAAATTATTCTTTTCTGCTCGTTGCTATTGGAGACGAGCAGAAAGGTGATGTAAAGTCTACACGTTACCCTTTTTCTGTAACGTGAGAAATACCAAAACATAGCGTTATATTAAAATGAAATTTTAAAAAATCATACTTAGATCGCAAATAGTTAGCATCAGAAAGAATTTGACATACCGATGGGGTCAAAATTATAGCGGTTGCCTAAAATTCTAAGGAACATGGAGCATAAGTGTGTTAGACAGTAGTGGATATATATTTTACCAAGAAAAAGCAAGATGGTATAACAAACAAACAAACATGTACTATTGTACTTGTTGCCTAGCTACCAAAGTAATTATTGCATTTTCTATTTCAGTTGCTCTTATGGAAAATAGTATTTGAACCTTTTCTAGCTCATGGAATTACCATGTTTTGTACAATTTTAGGCAACCTGTATATATAACAGTAATAAGATAACAAGAAGAAAATATAATGTACTGCTTGACTAAGAAAGGGATAAACAGAAGTAAGTATTTGAGTAGGTTTAACTCTCATTTTAATTATGGCATATGTCAACTAAACATGCCTACTAAAATAATGCGTTTTGTATGGTCATCTCTTTCTTACTCGAGCATTTTGCTTTGTTGTTCATGTTATCTCATTGCTGTTATATCGTATGACCGAAAACGATTTCAAAAATAGTGCCAAAAGTGTGTTCTGCGATATAAAGCTTTAAAAGGACAATGCCTAAAAGTCAGTATAGTATTTTAATGTTTCGGATTAACAGAAAACCATTATTTATTTACCTGTAGACATCTACAACGGAAGAAGAATGGCTAAAGATATTTTTAGAATTTCAAGAAAAATAGAACTTCCCCAATTGTTTAGGGGCACTTGATGGACGCCATATCGTTTTTATTGCACCCGTTTCTTCAGGTTCATATTACTACAACTTCAAAAACAGAAATAGTATTGTTTTATTGGGACTTGTAGGTGTATTGGAGATAGAGAGACGGTTAAAGGTGGAAAGAATTGCAGTAGCAACTCACCCTGTATAATCATCGTCTTTCAAGAGCAGGAAGAATGGTGTACAGTAGTTTCGACATTTTAGCAAACGCAGAGTTCTGTTGAATCCATTTCACTTGACCACAGAAAAGGTTGAATTAATTATACTAATCTGTCTTACATTGTGACGTTACGTAATTTTCTACGTCTTATAATTAGCCAAAAATTTGATTTTTAATTTTTAAGCATTTGTCATAATTTTTCAAAAATGACAAATTCTACAAAAACTGTACAAAATAGAGCGTTAGTTGAAGAGACAAATTTTCACTTATAATCTCATAAGAGCATTACTTCTTTCCGGATTTTTTTTTGAGTGCGTTCTAACAACGTATTAATTTGCCCGAACGGGGAGCGAGGACGTTGTTAGAATGCACGAAAAATAATTTCCGGTTATGAATTAATGCTCGCAAGGAGATTCGGTAAGAAAATCGTAACGACACAAACCTTAAAAAGAAGTAATGTCTACCTACAAAAAAAATCCAAGAAATTTTGTTGTCTTGGTTACGGCTCGTGAACTAATTTTTCTATTGGTCATTAATGAGTGTCGTACGATTTTCTTTGAAATTTTAAGCTGCCTTCAAAAATGTAATAATATACCGGGTGTTCTATTTAAAATAGGAGTTAATAAAGAAAACAAAAAAAAACAAAAGAAACCCATTTTAGAGGTATAATAATAATAATGGTGAGGCACTAACACCCCATGAAGGAGCTTGGCCTGCAAGGCGGAAGGTTAGAGCTTCCGTATCCTCGCTCTCACAAGGTATTCAACTGGAAAATCACCTATCTCACATCAATACACATTAAACATTTTATAAAAATGTAAAGTTTGAAAAAAAATCGTTAGAAAAGTGTTTGAAAAAATGGAAAACAAACTGAAAAATCACAAAAGTAAACGCCTACTTCCGGTTATGCGATTTTCTTCAAAAACTTGCTGTCGCAGCTACATAGTACACAAAACTTATATATGAAGTTTCAACGCCATACCTATTTTCGTTTTTGAGATATTCTGTTCACAGGTAGACAGACAGACACACAGACAGACAAGACAGACCAATGAACAAAAACATGTTTTTTAGGTTCAGGGGACTCGAAAACGTGAAGATCCGTTGAAAACTCAATTTAGAATTTTTGAGGTGAATCCAATACCTCCTTTATCGTAAAAGGAAGTAAAAATTAAATGCATACCTCGTCTGGACCAGTTCCACTTTTGTATGAACACACCCATTTTTGTATTCTATACAAATGTTGTCAAATTTTAAACTTGTAAATTTTTACTATGGTTACTTTAAATTTAACAAAAGTACTGTCAGCCAAAGGATCCATTGGTACCTCGAAATTGGGTTGTATACCACAGGAGAGATATTAAAAAACCAAACCTTCCTCATGTATCACATTTAATGAAAGCAAAAGCTAGTTTAATACAGCAGCGACATGTTTCGACTAAAAAGTCATCATCAGGCTAACTACAATTAATATTACAAATTAGTAAAATCGAACCGTTAGAGAGGCGTAATATTTAATTTGTAATATTAATTGTAGTTAGCCTGATGATGACTTTTTAGTCGAAACATGTCGCTGCTATATTCATCTAGCTGTTGCTTTCATTAAATGTGATAAATGGGGAAGGTTTGGTGTTTTTAATACTTCTCCTGGGAAGGTACTGTCATGCCATTTTTATATTTTACCGATATGCCACTTGTTGGAGTACTTTGGGTAGAAAAATGACGAGTTTGCTTGTATATAGGTTCCTTTTATAGTACTTCAGCTAATTGCATTCAAAACTCTAAACATTTGTCACGCACGCAACTCTCTTTAGTAAGTTCGCCCTGGTCTCTATGCCGTCGTAGTTGCAGCTGCACTTTGTTTCGTCCCGATTACATCAATTTCAAAACATAGCCTATGGGAGCAAGCGAGATATCTTTCTTAAATAATTTAAACTTCCGTCGCTCTCTCTCCTTCGCGGCTTGCCTCGCCGTTGTCACATGGGGCAAACTGCGATTTCATTGGCCACAACTTTTGGCGCAATATTGCTCGTTTAGCGCGAAACTCGGCGTGGCGTCGGTTTTGGGTTTTTAGTCAGTCACCAGCCGTGGTCAGGAGCGCTTCTTCAAGCGTTGGCCGTGTTTGTACTAGTACCGCTTTATTCCGCTGCTTGTTGGGGGACTCCTCGACGGACCGCTAAAGCGAGAGGTGGTGTGTTTTCTTGTGGAATGACCATGTGGTGCCTTGGGTTGTTCGTATGACCTCCAGTTTTGCATAATTTCGTTGGGCCGTGAAGAGGCCTTTCCTCTCGTAGCTGGGGATCCATATTGCAGAGCTGTACAAGCCTTCGGTCTTATCCGTTTCGATTGTCCCGAGGGAGAGTTAATTCAGACCTTGCCACGTTGTTAGATTACCCTCAGCGGCCGCAATCATTTTCTCTTTGAATTGATACCAACAAATTTTCTGTAGGTTGAATTGGCGAACAGGAATCCAGGAAACTGTTAAAACCAATGTGGACACCCGGTACTATGTATTTACTTGCTAATGCAGTGCCGCTTTGTCGATGCTATTGATAATCAAATTCATTCAACTGTTCAGGCCTAATTTATATGATTATTTACTGATTCATAACTGTCTACCAAGGCCTCATGTAAAACTAAATATATTCAGTTGTTCGGGCATAATTGGTGCGTTATTTGTAGAAAAATTCAAGTGTCACTGAGGCCGCGGTGAACTAATTTCATGTGTTTAGTTATAATTAGAGTTAAAACGTCTCCCAGCCCATCTGGGAGATTCTTTACAATAAAAAGTATGTTGGTAGAAAAAATAAAAAAAATAAAATATCAAAGTCGGCCGATTTGTCTGAAAATTGAGAAACTTTTCTTAATACTTTTTTTGGTACCTCTTCTAATAAAGGTACTTTACTCTTGGCCATTTTTGTAAATTATTCAAAAACACCCTGTATATTAATGAATTTGATTGATTTTCTCAAAATCTTGGTTAGAGATCAAGCAGAAGCGATTCCTAGAATATCAGCTTCTAAGTCGAATATTTTTTATTATTTACACTTTATGTGAACTCAATCCCCGGCACACTGTATATGTATTTCGGGTTTGTAATTTACAATAAATATGTACAATGCATTATGTGTTACATAAATCACCCTACAGCTAAATACCGCATTCCGGTTCCTTTACGCCACTCCTCTCTATCCAATGACTGTTCTTCATCTAGATTCCTCCGTAACATTGTTTATTTCATTCCCTCATTCCACGATCTGCGCAGTCGTCCTCGTTTATTTTGTCCGGGAGGTACCCATTGGAACACTCTTTTTGGCCATCTATCTTCTGGCATTAAATGTCCAAACCATATTAGTCCTCTGCGTTCAATTCGATCCGTCTCGGTTTCACTTTCTTCCATTTTGGATCTAATATTTGTGTTGGAAATTCGTTCTAGCCTTGATGTTCTTGTGCTCCTATGCAGACAGTTCATTTCGACTACATTGAGTTTTCTCTTCATTGCTGCTTTCACGGTCCACACTTCACATCCATAACATACGACAGATTCCACCATAGTTTTCCCTATTTTTGTCTTTGTTTTTAACGACAACGATTTACTCCACCATATGGAGTTAAGGCAGCCCACTATTCTCTTGCTTTATTGTATCCTATGGTTTATCTAGTCTTCTCCTAAGCCATTTTTGTCAATTACTGCTCCTAACTATTTAAACTGGTCTACTTGTTTTACAGTAACTAACTACATCAAACCGTACATCAGAATTGATTACAAGATATTCTGTCTTTTCTAGACTTACTTGTAGATACCGTATAAATCAAAACCTCTTAAAATAAAAAGCAATTGTACAAATTATCTATACGTCGGAGCCGAAAATATTTGAACTAATGTATCCGCCTATGAGTTATGTTTTGTATTTAAGTTTCGTTTGAACTGTTTTGTTTAATGAGTTCATAGTTGGAACGCGCTAGGCAATTTACTATCGAATGGAACGGCGCCTGCGAGACCCAAACAATCTGGGAATGAGTAGCGTTGCCGAGATGAGGGCATTCTGGTATAGAAAAGCAAAGGTGTTGGACGGAGATGCGGGCGCCGGACCATTATCGTTTCAACCTTTATTATTAGTTATATTCGTTTCACCATTGCTGGCTATTTATTCGCTATTTTAGTTTGCAACCAATAAACTGTGCTTATCTAACTTATAGCTAGTCTTATAAAGGCCACTAATCTGATGTTAACTTTAATTCGCTGTTAAAATAAACAACAGCGCATCAAAATTGGTTTACTAATGAATAAAATGTCATAAGCACTGACGTTTTGATGCCCTTTTGTTTATTTTAACGGCGAGTTAAAGTTAACGTCAGATTAGGGATTTTTATAAGACCGGCTGTTAATGTGTAAACTATAAGTGGTCATACCCTGAACTACCTCTAAGCTCTGACATATACAACAGAATTTAGAAGCTGTATTCGGGTTTGGGGAAATGTGGAATCCTTTGTGTAGGTAGGCAGCCAAAACAGCGTTCACTGGGAACTCCTGCCTCTCTGTTAACACGCGCTGTGTACGCGCTGGTGAATTCTGGAACAGGAACTGTCAGATTTGTATTTGCAGGCGATGCAAGTCAGTGCGGGTGGGATTGAGTTTTAAGGTGCTTTAACGTTATCAGCTTGGCTATTTTCTAGTTCTGTAGGCTGAATTAGACTTTGTCCAAATTGCAAACGCACTAGTTGTGTTCTAGATTCACTTTGCCCCGACGCTAACGTCACAGTGTTAAGGGACGTTAGTTGGCAAATATAATGCCGTGTTATTAGAATTTTTCTGTTGAATTTCGTCCTATGTTAACAAAAACCTAATTCGTAAATTGCCTTCTCAAAGATTTCCTCTGTCCAGAATATTTTCTCTTTCTCTCTTCTCTACGAATCTTGTATGAACATTCTTAATAGTGGTTATTTTCTTCTCATCAATACAAAAATATAACATATTCGTGAGGCTTTTGCGGTCACTCGAATTATCATTACTAAAATTTATTTTGGCTTAGAATGCGTAGTCGCTGTAGACAAACACCCAGCATTCTTTGGCTTGATGTGCAGTACTTGTGAACTCAAGCAAGGATCCAGCTAATAGCTTGTAAACAAGGATACGTGTACCCCATATTGACTAACACTTTGCAAGGAATGGCAGTTTGCATCATCAGAGTGGAAGTAACGTAGTAAAAAGGTAAATATTTGATCTTCAAGCATGTTGAAAAAGTCGAGCTAGTTTAGTCATTTATCGGACTGCTTGTAAACCGACATAATTTTGAATGGTCTCTCATCGATTGTTACTAAGTAATTTTTTTTATGGGAGGTGGTATTATCGTGTACATTAAACAGCTATTAATTTGATGTGCATTCAAATAGTCTGTCAAAATGTTTTGCTAAGCAATTTGTCAAGTACATTTTCCGCTCAAGAATTTTGGTGCGGAAAATTTACCAGATATATTTCTTCAGAGCCAAACATTCTGACAGAAAATAGTCAAAAACTATTTATTTACACCTTGTATATAATAAAACAGATAGGTTTTCATCAAATTATTTGTTAAAAACATACCAAAAATACTTTTCAATTGTATTATAAATATATAGAAAAAACTACAAATCTAAATTATTGATTAAAATTTCAGATCGTACAGATGTTTAAATGGTTTATACATTTATACTATATGCTATATAAACTTTACTTAAGGCAGTCGTGGCATTTATCGTTAAACCAAACAACAAAAGAAGAGACTCTAGAGAAGACATCCGGATAATCCACAGAACAGGGACGGCGCCAAGATTGAATTCCAACTAGTATCTTGATACCTTTTACAATTCTAATCAGAGGGCCACCATAATCACCATGACAAGCCCCTTCTCCTGCTTTTGTTAGAGTGCAAATTTCGCTATCGATCACTGAGTTAGAATGGTGGTTTTTACAATATTCCATAGAGGTTGTCTTTAAGCTAAGTTGTTGTAGATTATTTGGAATACAACCAGGGTAGTTGAAGTTTCCCCATCCGCTTAAGATTACAGGTACGTCACTTCCAATATTTTCAGTTTCTACTACAATGGAAGAAACCTTGTTTGTAAAAATAATTGCAGCTACTTTCAAAATGGCGACATCATTCTGAATATCCCAGGGGTTGTAATTTTCGTGATAATATATTTTCTCTACAGCGTATGTGTCACCACCTTTGTTTAACTGGTTGGTGCCTGCCACAATCGTTAAATATGATGGAGAATCTCTGCAAAATATCACTTTATGAGTAATCGTTTAACTTCAGGAATTATTTACGTACCCTGCTACACAATGAGCTGCTGTAATCACGTAATTATTGCTGACAATTGAGCCGCCGCAGTTATGGGAACTAAAGTATCGTAGAGAAATTTGGTGCGGATATTCTCCATCTGGTGCGTCTGAGCTCCCTTCGATTTGCCAGCTCAGAATTGAATCAATTTTGGGTGTTCTGTTTAGAACAGCGCCTGTAAAAGTAGTTTATTATGGTATGCAGCAAAGAACGAATGGAGGCAATTTGTTGCGCGAATCGTTCATTTCTCAAAGTAACTTAAAATATTGTTTGCAATTGTTTTAGTAACTTAAAAGTATCAAATTATAACTTAGACAAATTCCTACTGGTAAGATTTCGGAACTCTTCTTTGCTCTAGAGCAAGCGTACATAAGCTTCCATATCCTACCTTTCTGCCTTGACAACGTATAGGGTTCATCCCAAACCCTGTAGAATGATATGGCAAAAAGAAAATTTAAGTTATGTACTGGTTATCTTGTCAAAATCGTGCATGTCTCTTCCAAGTGCACGAAAATATCGCCCGAATTAACGGAACATCTAAGAGTAGAAAACAAAAAAAGACCGTTAGAATCTACCACTACCGAAAACCCTGAAACACCAGTACTTGAAGACACAGAGGTAATAGAAACCCTAATCCCCAGCAGAAAGGAAAGTACTAGTAAAACAGTTAAGCTTCTAACACAAGACTCTACAGACGAAGAGGTACAAGCCGAAATTAAGAAGAAGAAAAAATCATCCTCCCAAAAACCAAAACGAGCAAAATTCGATCCCACCGAAGAACAGCCACCATTAGACGAATTACTTGAACCCATAAAAAATCTACTTTCATCAGAACCAAATAGGTACAATTTTACATATACAGAGTTCTCAAAATTTATAAGGGATATCTACTCCTCCCCAAATCCGTTAGTAATAGCTAAAACCTTTTTACAAGACACAGACACGCTCCTTAAAACACTCAAAGATTTCCATAGCATACTGTCACATAGAAAAATTAAATATCGCTTTACCAGAATAATCAATACAATTGAAAAACAACAAAAACTAATGACTAGCCAAACCACTTCAGCTTCTGAGTCCCAATTAATGGACTCCGATACTTATTTCTAAATATAAAAATTAAATTAATACAGTTCAACTGCAATGGGTTTTACACCCGCTTAAATTATATACAAATGCTTCTCTCTGACCATCAACCAGACATACTTTGCCTGCAGGAAACACATCTAAAAATGGACAAATCTACAATACTGAAAAATTACAATACATATAACAGGTGTCGACTAACCCAACATGCCAGTGGAGGAGTCAGCATTGGTGTACAACAAAACATCCATTCCGAACATCTACAGTTAAATAGCAAATTAGAAGCTATAGCCGTTAATATATGGTCCCCGTATAAAATAACTATTTGTAACATTTATATTCCGCCCTATTCGACCCTGGAAGAAAAAGATATCGAGAATCTAATCAATCAGCTTCCCGTTCCGTACATATTGGTAGGAGACTTGAATGCCCACAGTAGATTATGGGATAATAAAAACCCTCCAACAAACACAAAGGGCAAAGTGATAGGAAAAATCTTGGAAAACTTTGACCAACTGGTTTTGTTAAATGATGGAAGCCCAACGCATCTCAACGCACGCACAAATTCCCTATCAGCAATTGACATATCTTTTAGTCACGCCAAACTAGCCCCCATTATAGCATGGTCGGTACTCTCGAATCTATACGACAGTGATCACTTCCCTATATTAATAACAAGTAACCAACCCAGACATATCAATATTCCTAATACAAAATGGAAAACTATCCGAAGCAAATTGGATGTTATACCAGCAGCTTCTTCTAAGCTCAGCGTTTTTCCATATTCCCCTAGACATCAACGACCATGTAGAGAATATCACAGAAGCCATCATTAACGCAGCAACGACTTCAATTCCAGTTAAAACAGGTAGCCCTTACAAATATACAGTTCCCTGGTGGAACAATGAATGTTACAAAGCAGTCAAAGAAAAAAATAAAGCGTTCAATAGATACCGCAAATACCAAACAACCGAACACCTGTAGAATTTAAAAAACTCAGAGCTCAAGCTAGGAAAATCATCAAGACCAGCAAGCAAAAATCCTGGACAAATTTTGTAAGCTCCATTAACGTACAAACCTCAATAAAAGAAGTATGGCAAAAGGTGCGAAAAATCCAAGGCAGAACAACCTCCTTCGAAATACAGGCGATTCAAAAACAACCAAATCTGTTACGACAAATCAAGAGGAAATAGCAGACATTTTAGCTAAACATTTTCAAACTGCGTTCAGATCGAACTCACAGAACACGACAGTTAATGCAGAGAATAAAGAACCAATTATCACATAAAAAAAAAGAAATATATAACATACCCTTCAACATGTCTGAACTTGATACAGCCCTAATTGTAGCCAGAAACACCTCGCCTGGTCCAGACAAAATTCATTATCAAATGATAAAGCACCTTCCAGAAACGTTTAAAGAAATTCTACTTGCCTTATATAATCGTATTTGGGAGAACAACATCTTTCCTAATCAATGGAAGCAATCAATAATTATGCCAATAATAAAACCACACAAGGATAAAACAAAAGCCTCTAGCTATCGTCCAATCGCATTAACAAGTACGCTAAGCAAGACCATGGAACGCATGGTAACCCAACGACTTACTTACCATATTGAAAGTAACAATTTCATCACACCTTACCAAAGCGGATTTAGAAAGAAACGGTCGACCATGGACAATATAGTAAAATTAGAAACCGACATTAGAAACGCCTTTGTAAATGGCGAACAGTTAATTGCAGTATTTTTGGATATCCATAAGGCTTTCGACTGCATCAATGTTAAGAAAATACTAAACACTTTAACAGAATGGGACATCAAAGGAAATATGATTAACTTCATAAACAACTTTTCGCAGAACATGAAATTTAAAGTAAGACTCGGAAGGTACATTTCAAAGGAATACACACAAGAAAGGGGCCTCCCACAGGGCTCTGTACTTAGTGTGATACTGTTTCTGGTAGCTACAAATGATATTGGACGTTATTTAGCAAATTCGGTGAAGTATCTCATGTACGCCGATGATCTGATAATATATACCTCAAATAAAGATATAAACTACATGCAAAAAGAATTACAACAAGCTATGACGTCACTACACAAATGGAGCCAAGAAAATGGTCTAACCTTCTCTACAGAAAAATCAAAGTGCATAACCTTCAGCAGGAAAAGACGACCCTCTACACCTCCCATAAAACTGGACAATTCTTATTTAACATACGTGAATGAAATCACTTATTTAGAATAACATTAGATTCTAAGCTAAGATGGCATCCCCACATCCTAGGCCTGAAAAATAATTGTCAAAAAGTTTTAAACCTATTAAAAGTAATTTCACACCAATCGTGGGGAGCAAATCAGACTACCCTGATGACAGTATTCAAGGCTTTACTTCGATCTAAAATCGATTATGGGAGCTTTATCTATGCAACATGCAGTAAAAGATTCCTCAAGCAGATAGATTCAACCTACAATTCTGGACTACGACTTGTTTCCGGCGTCCACAGAACGTGTCCTATCCAAAGCATATACGGCATTACAGGAGAATTGCCCCCAGAACTACGCCGAGAACAACAATTGCTTAACTACCTTCTAAGCGTTGTAACAAACCCAAGTCATCCGAACTATAGTGAAGCACTCAAACCCTCCTTTGAAAATACCTTTAAACTGAAGCCGTCCTTAACCCCCCTGAACAGATTCGCCTGGAGGCTGTAGAAATCAGGCGTCCGTTACGTTATTTTGCTGGTTCCATCCCTTATGTTAAGCGCAGAACTGAGACAGCAGTTTCCGCTTTAAGACAGCTTAGTCATGCCACTTAACGGGATGATAATTCGTCACTGTGTGAGATGCAGCCTCACATCCCTTAATTATTTATAGGCTTGGACCCACAGCGACGCAGTAAGTGAATCTAACAAGTAAATGCAGACTGGTTTATTACAAAAATAATTGTTCTATATATACAAACAAATTTGCTTAGATCATAGTAATATACAAAGTTCATTTCTAATAACAGGTGCAATGTATTATATTCAGTAGGTTAATTTACTAGTCTTGCAAAACAATACTCAGCGGTTTTGCTTCCGTGATATAATATGGACTCCATGAACTCGAGCGTCTTTTATGCTGAGCTGCGATTGTAGGCATTTAAACCTTGTCACGGCCTTGCGTAATTGTGTACGCGAAGCCGTGTAAAAATGCTGAGCGGCGACTGCGAGGTGTTTAAACTTGACTGTGAGTAGGTCGCCGCGCTTGCATAATGCAATATTGCGTTTTTGGTGGCTTTTAACTTTTAGAATGTTTCGTAAAATTTAAATGAATATTATAAATTTATATCTGGTTAATCTGTTAAAGACAAGATTAAACACCCCCCTATCCTAAATAAAGCCAAAAACCTTATGGAGAATTTAAACCTCAGCCTATCGTCAATCTCTACACAGAACAAAATCCTCCTACCTTGGACGTTCGTATTCCTGAAATTAATACATCCCTTACGCAATTCGTAAAATCACAAACCCTACCTGCCGTTTACAAAGAGTCTCTGAAGGAGACACTCCATAAATACCCTGACCATCAACATATATATACAGATGGATCAAAAATAAACGACAATATCGGATCTGCATTTAAAGTGGGAAATCACATCGAATCATATAAACTAAATGTAAACAGCTCAATACATACAGCAGAACTTTATGCCATTAAAATGGCCCTTAAATATATCAGCAATTCCCCACCAGATAAATACATCCTCATGGTAGATTCGCTTAGCGCAATCGAAAGCATCAAAGACGTAACCAATGATAACCCATACGTCTCCGAAATCCACTCTCTCTTTAACCAACTCATGGCAAGCCAGAACAGCGTAATCATCGTATGGATCCCATCCCATATAGGGATCAAAGGAAATGATCAAGTCGATGAAGCGGCCAAGCACACAACCACGATAGAGCAGACGATAAATACAATTACGGTAACCGACATGAAGGCAACTGTAAGAAACAAAATAACCGACAAATGGAACCAGTCATGGCGGGAAATTGTAGGGAACAAACTACGTAGTGTGAAATCATTCCCACAAAAGTCATCACTCAAGGTTCAACTAACCCGCAAAGAAGAAACCCATCTAAACCGATTGGCAACTGGACATATTCGTGCCACACACGACCATCTTCTCCAAAGACAAGATCCTCCAACTTGTGAACTGTGTAATGTTCAACTAACAGTTAAACACATAATTATTGAGTGCCCAAAATTCCACCCACAAAGAATACAAAATCAGCTACCGGATAGCATGGAAACAGTATTCAAAAATACAGACAGTAGTGTTAAGAATTTTTTAAATTTTGTTAAATCTATAAATATATCTGTGTAATCAAGACTGCGCTAATGGCCTCGGCAGTCGAAGCGCAAATATCAAAATAAAAAAAAAAAAAAAGAATAGGGACAGCTCTCCCTCCACTTTTAATTGATTAAGCCCTGTACCATCTGTTATTTTCCTTTTTATGTAAGATGCAATTGTTGTTGTCGGTTAAATACGATATTTTTTCTTATTATTCATTGAAATTTGTAAATATTTCCAACAAGCAAATAGCACAACTAACACAGGACGTAGGAAACTGTGTACCAGCCACACACTAGACAGGCTCTTTCGAATTGTTGGCTGCCATTGCTAATTTGAATGAAATGAATGGATATTTTACGGATTTACAATGTTTTCCATTTATTTAGTTTGTCACTCAACACTTTTCGAGTTTTCTATAGTAATATTTTATAACATAAGTTACAGATGTTGGAATATATAAATTATACAGAAGGCGAACAACTCCTTACCGGCATCAATTTAAATTTACTTACGACGCTTACACAACCGTTTTGTGACAATATAATGTTGGCTAAAATTATTGACTTGTAGCTTGCTAGGAAAAAGTGGTTTTATTGTTAAGAAGGAGATATGCGGTGCTTGTAATAGTCAATTACGAGGGAAATTTTCTAAATTTATTTGTGATAGACATGGAGTAAAAGCTGTAAAAGCAAAATTACCTTATCTTCTGCAAAGTAGAGAACATGATGGCAAGAGGAATTATACAAGATATTGGAAAGGAAGGTCTGGAAAATATTAACAATAATATAAAAATCCAGTAGTAATTCCGTACAAAGTAGAACTAGCCGAACATTATCTCCATTAATCAACCCAATTGGTGGTTTTCCCATATTTCACATAACTAAGCAACATAAAGATTCTGACAAATAAAGGAGATAATAAGAACCAATAAATTTACAAATCCGTCATAGAGAAACACGAGGAATATCAATAGTCGCAATGGACGTTTTTAGTTATTGTATTAAAAAGGCAAAAGATAAGTTGTTTTACCACCACAGTAGAACGAAATATTACTAGAAAATCTGACCGTAGAAACACGTTCATAAGCGATTGCGATATTATTCATGGTGGCAATACGACAAATTCACGAAATAAAGCAGGCAATACCGTCTAAACGTCTAAACAGAATACGTCTGATCAGCTAAGACAATACGCGACGTCACACGAAAATTAGACTAGATACGCCAAACACTGCATTAACTAGAATAAACTGTCAATTTGTGTCGTTTATGCCTTCTGCTGCACAAAAGGTCACTAACGTCATCATTCTTCAAAACGTCCCGGGTGGTTGTAGCTTGAACAAGCGTCACGTACGATCAGCAGAGTTAAGCAACGCTCTCTCTCTAGTCAGAACTTGGATGGGAGTCTCGCGGTTGCATCGCACGCAGTGGCGGTGATATGCATAAGCGGGAATAAGCGTTGCTTAGGGCCCGGGCCCTTAGAGGGCCTTTGGGGGGCCCGGCAAAGTTCGCTGATTAAATATCTCGATATCTTCTACTTCATTTCTGTACACATTGATAGCACTGCAACCTCAGTCCCCCACTCTCAGTATCAGTCATCAGTGATCAGACTCGAGTTGAAAGCTTTGAAAACTAACAAATATTTCTAAAGTTTTAGAACCGAAAAAAGTTTTAAGTATGCAAGAATCTGAACAGGGTCCGATGTGATTTGACTCAGAAAAAGTATTCTGATGTCCTCAATAATAATCTCGCCATTCAGTTTGTGAACGCTATTTCCTTATAAACGAAGATTTAAATGATAGCATGGGTGCTCCAGATCTGACAAGTTTATTCCTACAGAAATATAGTGTTCTCGAAAGTGATTTTGGGGATATTATTACTGCCTTGGTTTTATCTTGACCCTACCTGTAACATTAGCCACAATACAAAGATCATTTAGCAAGTTGAAAGTAATAAAACATTATGTAATAATTTCTACCAGCCAAGATAGGCTAGATGACTTTCCGGTTTTGTTAATTGTGCAAAAAGCATCGTTTACGTCTACGATGGACATAAAAATCTGTGGACCAATTTGCTGTCAATAAGGCCAGAAAGATTTTTTTTTAATTCTGATCAATTATTTTTACGTCGTTTTACATATATTAATGATACAAATAAATACTAAGTAGTTGTTACCTATTTTGACGTGAGTTCTAAGGATTTTACCTGAATATTATTTTTTCTACGACCACCACTAAAAGTAGGCCTTATAGCGCTAGCTTTTTTCACGAAAAATGACGTTTTATAAATCAGCGTGTTACAAGTGAAATCAGCTGTTTACTTTTAGCCCATGTGCTAAAAGTAAACAGCTGATGTTGGATTTAAAATTTCGAACTGGAAGTGAGGTTATAAAGTTATTCTAGTTACTTCTTTCATTAGAGGTAAACCGTTTTTTAAATAATTAAAGC